>MJUT01040426.1:233837-245039 GCA_002080005.1 Gigantidas platifrons | reverse complement strand
AACTAAATACAACATGACATATATCAAGACAACTAAATACAACTTGACATATATCAAGAAAACTAAATACAACATGACATATATCATGACAACTAAATACAACATGACATATATCATGACAACTAAATACAACATGACATATATCAAGAAAACTAAATACAACTTGACATATATCAAGACAACTAAATACAACATGACATATATCAAGAAAACTAAATATAACATGACATATATCAAGACAACTAAATACAACATGACATATATCAAGACAACTAAATACAACTTGTCATATATCAAGACAACTAAATACAACATGACATATATCATGACAACTAAATACAACTTGTCATATATCAAGACAAATAAATACAACATGACATATATCATGACAAATAAATACAACATGACATATATCAAGATAAATCAATACAATATAACATATATCATGACAACTAAATGCAACATGACATATATCAAGACAAATAAATACAACATGACATATATCAAGATAAATCAATACAACATGGCCTATATCAATAATGATAAATTATTGATTGATTGTTGGTGTGTTATTGCCACTTTCAGTAATATTTCAGCTATATCATGGCGACCAGTTTTAGTAGTGAAAGAATCCGGAGTACCCGGATAGAACTACCGACCATGGGCAAGCAACTGGTGAACTTTATCACTTGCGCAGTGAGTCGAGTGCGCCCTTTTTGTAATTTAAAAAGCCGGGCGCGAACACACGCCGTATTGGAGATAGGCTTGTATGAGTTGTTAGGTAATCCAACTACCTAACTCATTGAGCCACTGACAAATAACTGCAACATGCCTTAAATCAAGTCAAATAAATGCAACCTGACTTAAATCAGGACAAATAAATACAACATGGATTAAATCAAGACAAATAAATACGACATGGGTTAAATGAGGACAAATAAATACAAACTGACTTATATCAAGAAAAATAAATACAACATGGGTTGAATCAGGACAACTAAATACAACATGGCTTAAATTTGAACAAATAAATACAACATGGGTTAAATCAAGACAAATAAATACAACATGGATTAAATCAAAATAAATAAATACAACATGGATTATATCAGGACAAATAGATACAACATGGATTAAATCATGACAAATAAATACAACATGGATTAAATCAAGAAAAATAAATACAACATGGGTTAAATGAAGACAAATAAATACAACATGGGTTGAATGAAGACAAATAAATACAACATGGATTAAATGAAGATACATAAATACAACATGGATTAAATAAAATCAAATAAATACAACATGGATTATATCAAGAGAAATAAATGCAACATGGATTAAATCAGGACAAGTAAATACAACAAGGCTTAAAACAAGATAAATAAATAAAACATGGGTTAAATCAAAACAATTAAATAAAACATGGATTAAATCAAGAAATAGATACAACATGGCTTAAATCAGGACAAATAAATACATCATGGGTTAAATGGAGACAAATACATACAACATGGGTTAAATAAAGACAACTAAATACAACAGGGGTTAAATGAAGACAAATAAATACAACATGGCTTAAATAAAGACAAATACATACAACATGGGTTAAATCAGGACCAATAAATACAACATGTATTAAATCAGACAAATAAATACAACATGGCTTAAATCAAAACAAATAAATACAACATGACTTAAATCAAGACAAATAAATACAGTATGGTTTAAATCAGGACAAATAAATACAACATGGATTATATCAACAGAAATACTTACAACATGGGTTAAATCAGGACAAATAAATACACCATAGTTTATATCAAGACAAATAAATACAGCCTGACATAAAACCAAGACAAATAAATACAAACTGGTTTAAGTCAAGACAAATAAATAAATCAGGGAAAATACACCCTTGCTTGAATCAGAAAAAAATTAAATAGAATTTAAGGATTTAACTAAGACAACTGCATACATCTTTCCTCAAATTAAGAAAATAATACAATCAGTTTTAGAGCAAGTCAAGTTAACACAGTGTGGTTTAAATCAAGATAAATCAATATAACATTTCTTAAGTCAACACAAATAACTATAATCAGGCTTAAATCAGGACACATAAACACAACAAGATTTAAATCAAGACAAATAAATGTATTCTGGCTTAAATCAAGAGAAATGAATACAGCATGGCTTACATCGAGACAAATCAATATAATCTGACAAATCCGACAAATAAACACAACATGCTTTAAATCAAGATAAATAAATACAACCTTGCTTAAAACAATACAAATAATAGAACTGGCTTATACCAAGACAAAAATGTAACACAAGTGATATTGAATAAATCTTATTTAAGCAAAAGAAAGGACAGACGTATATGTAAATAGAGGATGCCATGAAATTAAAAGCAAAATATCAGAAAACATCAGAAAACAACAGCTTATCCGTGGCACAGATCAAGACAAATACAAACTTGTTTTTCTTTTTTTTTAGGTAAAAATGGCAACATCAGGTACTATAATATGTGGAATATGCGAGGCTCAATATATACTCAACAACCAAAGAAACGCACCACTCATATTTTGGAAAATATTTTTATAATTTATTTAACAATGATATAATTAAAATCATAAAAGTTAACAACAATAACCGTAGAAAAGATTCATGGCACATTGGGTACCATAATTTGAGATAATGTCGTCACACAACAACTTCAACAAAGGTACTCTCAAATCGAAAAGTCAGTACCTGGAATGTCCATCTCTAGCATTGATGCATGCTGTGCAGCGACGACGCATTGACAAGATAATGTTTTAAATAACTGTTTGTGGCATGTTGTTCCATTTCTCAGTCAGTGCGCGACGTAAATAATCGACAGTGGTAGGTTTATTGGGACAATTGTAAACACGCCTACCTAACTCATCCCAAGCATGCTCAATTGGTGCTAAGTCCGGAGATAAAGCGGGCCATGACATTACACGAATGTTTGCATTGTATAGAAAGTCCATGGATATTCTTGCCATGTGTGGGCTTGTGTTATCTTGTTGGTACACTCGCAAATCCGGACGTGTTTGAAACATTGGTGCTACAAGTGGAGTCAAAATGCTATCTCGGTATCGTTGCACATTCAAAGAGCGGTCACAAAGATGCAAGGCAGTCTTGTATCGGTATGAAACTCCTGCCCACACCATAACACTACCTCCTCCCCAACGATCGACTTCCTGTATGCAGCAAGCAGCATATTGTTCACCAGTTCGCCTCCACACACGTATACGACCATCAGCATTAGACAAGTTAAAACGCGAATCGTCTGAAAACAGAACTTCCTGCCATCGCTGACGAGTCGGAGGCAAATGCCTTCTTGCCCATTCCAATCGTTGACGTCGATGACGCTGGGTAAGTATTGGACATTTGAATGGACGACGAGCTCGTAGAATGTGTTCCCTGAGATGACGCCGAACAGTCTGGGCTGCGATTCGTGGCCAGTAGCGTCCAACTGTTTCTCTGGTTGTTACAGTTGCAGTTGCAGTTCTGAATCGTTCACGCAAATGCGGAAGCCTTATCATCTGATCCTGCGCCTGTGTTGTCACCCTTGGTGCTCCAGGCCATGGTCTATCGGCAACCGTATTCGTGGCCAGAAACGTTGTCTGAGACACACTATTGTGCTGTGGTTACAGTTAACGTTGTTGGCAACATTTCTCGTTGACATTCCGGCACGTAGCCAACCCAATGCCTGGTTACGTTCATCAGCTGTGAGACGAGCCATGGAAATTTACCTTTGATAATTAAGCAAACACAGAAGTTGAAGTTTCCTTCTGTGCCTGGTTTTAATAGCTTGATAAAAGCAGTCAAAACATTTTGAAAAACTGTTCACCATTGACTGCACGTGTAAAAAAACAGTTTTTGAACCTGTTTCCCTAGCGCGTCGGTTCATTGAGCACCAGGTGAAAACTTACCGGTAATTGATTAGCTAGTCTATGAGCTATACAAATATATTACTGACAAAAAATAAATTCACATTATTATTTTTTTTAAATGAAACGTAAGAGTGGTGCGTTTTCAAAGTTATTTAGTATATCACAAAACACACCGACCAGTGGTGGCCCGAATGTGATGAAGGTATATGCTCCGACTGTGAGAATAATTTTCACAAAATTTCAAAGGCTACTAGAAATCATGGCGTTATTTCTATAGACAATTATCATAAGTTGCCGTCATCTATTTCAGAAATCGGGAATGACTGTGAATTTCATGATATTAAACATACACATTTTTGTCAACACCATGACAAACCTTGCTGTCCAGAGTGTATTTCTAAAAACCACAAAGATTGTATTGGGCTTTTGACTATACGTGAAATTATTAAAACATCCAAAACATCGACATTGATTGACAACATTGAACAGAGTTTAAATGATATAAAAAACAATATAGACAAAATTACAAAAAAAACGGCAACAAATCTTTCGGAAATTTGTCAAAAACGACAGATGTTTCAAGACCAAATTAAACATATGCGTGCTAAAATAAAATTGTACTTAGATACACTAGAACGGAATATTATACAAGAACTGAGTGATACAGAAGACAAGATTAAGGCAAAAATCGATACGCTATTAAAACAACTTTCTAAGAATTCACAGACCATAGAAAGATTACAGAGTGACATTATAGCTGTCAAAGAGTATGCATCAGACCTACACACATTCCTAGGTAGTAAGGCCATAGAAGAAGAGGTCAAAAAGGAGGAGGAGTACCTAATGGCTTTATCTAAAGATGGATGTCTACAACAACTTGACTTACGATACAACATTAATACAAAGATAAAGGATATATTGTCTATAACAACGTTTGTATCCGTATCTACAAAACCAAGTCCACCATCGGTTATTATCAAGACCATGAAGGCTAAGCAGGCACAGATTATGTCTGTTATACAACATCCATCTGCAAAGTCAATCAATGATATTAAGCTTACATTATATACTACATTTAACATACCAAACCGAGAAGATAGCGTTGCAATAACATGATGCAACGTTTGTCCGAGTGGTAAAATGATATTTGTGGACTCCAACAGCAACAAAGGACTATATATGCTTAATGATGACGGTGCATTAGATAAGAACATACCCTATTAACTGGGTCAACCGTTATACGTTGCATGTTTAGATTATACAACTGTAGCTGTGTCAACATCTAATGGTATAGAAATAATAAACATCGACTCTATGAAAACAGAAAGACGTATTAAGACTAGTAAACCATGTTATGGAATAACACATCACAATGGAGTATTATTATGGTGTGACTACCAGAGAGGTATACAAATGATGAAGTTATCTGATGATAGAGTTACCACTTTAGTTAAGCAAAACAAATTGCCACACTTTTCCTACATAGCAACATGTGGAGACAAAATATATCAAGCAATCAGTGCAATTAGTACTGTTATATGCTACACGATAAAAGGGGAAACACTATGGGAATATAAAGACGTATCGGTGCTGAATGGTCCATTTGGTGTAACAGTGGATACTAATCATAACGTCTACGTGACGTCATACAACACCAAAGCGGTCGTAGTGGTAGATCCAGATGGTAGACAAGGACGACAACTTATTAGTTATGATGATGGATTGAACAGTCCTACTGGAATATATTTTGACAGTTCTAAAAACAGTTTTTTGGTTACTACCTACCATGGGTCGGTTTTCCTGTATGATATTGTTAAATAGTTCATTAGTGTTAGAGAGAAAATAATATTTCATATACTACTTGTCAGAAAAGTTTTGAATTGTCTACATAAAAGTTATTTAAGTCAAACAAAAAATGAATGTCACAATAACAATTTGAAAGAAGGAACATAATTAATCTGATAGAACTAGTGCTGGTGAATTGAACTTTGAACCTATACAACAAATGATGTAGAAATTATCACTGAGATTGACATCTCTGCTTACTTAGCAAAATAAAAACAACGTATGGTTTGGTTTATGGTGTTATGACAAACTTTAGACAATATTTCAGTTATATCGTGGCGGTCAGTTTTATTGGAGTAAATCAGAGTAAAGGATAAAGCCTTCGATCTGTCACAAGTCACTGACAAACATTAACACATAATGTTGTATCGAGTAGACATCGCCATGAACGGAGTTCCAATTCACAACTTTAGTGGAGATAGGCACAGGTAGTTGAAAATCCAACTACCATTCGATCACGGCTACGACGGCACCTAAACAACTTATGATGAACAATATAAAAAAACTCGAAGGAATTAGTAAAAGTAATGTAATAGTGCATGTTATAAAGCAAACAAACTTATAACATATGGGTTAGCGTTATGGTGTTTAGTGCCACTTTAGACAGCATCTTAGCTATATCGTGGCGTTAAGTGGTATTGGTGGATGAAACCGGAGTACATGGAGAAAATAACTGACCTTTCGCAAGTTATTGTAACTTAAAGTTGTATCGAGCTCCTCGTTGTAAGCGGAATTCAAACTCACAATCCTTATGATATAAAATTATGATATCAAATTAAATAAACTTTAAAACAACCAGTAGCAGTGGTGTAGTGACACATTTTACTAGATTGTAAATAATACATCTTAACAACAGTCCAATCATGTCATTAGACTCGCCTGGAATAACACATACATACTTGACTATTTTGAGGAAGCATCATAGCATACGACTAAGACAACTTAAAACACACTTTTATTAACGACTACCACTAAAATAATAGAAAAG
Organism: Gigantidas platifrons; assembly: GCA_002080005.1. NCBI lineage: Eukaryota > Metazoa > Mollusca > Bivalvia > Mytilida > Modiolidae > Gigantidas > Gigantidas platifrons. Next base: position 238,280 of record MJUT01040426.1, on the reverse strand, counting down.
TCGACATATGACAAAAAGCACCAACATTCTGAATGAAAATTAGTTGAAAGTTAGACCACATCCCTATAAAAGACATCGTAAATGCATAGGACCAACTGATGGAATGTAGGCGTGTTGTGTCTACTGGAATATGATATCTTTCCTGATGTTTCATTGTCACACATTTTTGCAGATACGTAAATAGGTATTTGCAGGACAAATTATGGCCATCATTCCCGAGTGATTATGCATTTATTCAGGACCCTGGTAGATATAATAAATATTCAGGAAAACTGATGGGGCAATCAAGAATTGACAATCCAAAACCCATGCAATGTAAAGCACAAACCACAGAACGATGACATATATAACAAAAGCACTAAATTATTAAAAAGAAATATTTGTTTTTATTTAAATTATTCATTATACAGAGAAACATGCTAATTGTATTTAGGATCGAAATTGTCATCTTTCGGTGACGTTGTTGAATGTTTATGACACATACCACCCTTGGTTACTGATTAATTTAATAATGAAATGTTAATTAAATCACCTCAATCAGGCATAGGTGACATTAACCGATGTTGGCTATCCTGTTTAAGCCCTTTAGTTTTATTACTTCCAAAACTTTAAATTATTTGGCTTTCCAATCTTTAGATTTTGAGTATACCGGACGAAGGTTATTCTGGAAACGCGTCGTGAGCACTAGATATTATATTTAAGATTGTATTTCACGATATTGGTAACATTTTATTTCTTTTATCCTTAAAATATTATACAAATATATCCTGTTAGTGAGGGTTATTTGCGAAAAATACCGGTTGAGAAGTGAGGCAAATATCCCGTGCCACTTTAGCGGCGAGGGACATTTGACTGTCCTCGAAACCAGTATTTTTTTGCAAATAACCCTCACTAATAGGATATATTTGTTTATTTCCGCTGAATATTTAACAGTAAGTAAAACAGTGGCATGCAAGCAGGTTCAGAACTTCAGACCAACTCGATCATTTGATTTTCAACAGAGACTTTTAAAAAATCAATCTACGAAAACAGGAAAAATCTTTTCAAAGAAGTGTATGAATTCTGGAACAAATTCAAAAAAATAATAAATCACGGTTTTGCTTTAGCATACAACATGCAAAGAAAATTATGCAAATGAATTTGAAATCTATACATTGACAACGATTTCAAACATAACGGTTGACACTGTCGTCATTTTCTTTACTTTAGCGTTGGTTGAAAGAAGAAATCCGAGTAATTCGAATAACATCTGTGACGTCATAAACTATTTAAGGAAGGGATTTCGTCTCGAGCGGTGTATTGCCTATAGTAGCTTGGTATATTTAGGCAAATACCCCGGCAATGGTGGAAAAGCTGAAAAAAACTAAGAATTGGTAAATAAAAAAAATACCCCTTCCATCAACCAATCGCAAGGAGCATTCTGATATAAGGTGGAATTTTGTAATATAAAAATGTCATTTATTGAAAGACGAGAATGTCAGTAACTTGAATATGTTCGACATTTACATTATTTTCTAAAGTTGTTGTTTACACTTTGTTTTCCATTGCTAATTTCAGATGGCGGAGGGTAGATAGTGGGTGTGTCTCTCCTTCATCCGATGTGCAACAGGGCTATGATATACGTCAGCAAGAATATTTGATCTTTGCTGAATCACATTGACCTCGTAACAATAGGGCGATAACCGACATTGTATATTTACGACTCATTCTGGAGACAGAGTGACATTCATTGACATATGGTGAATAGTCAAATGAAAGAGACATATGTCGAAATGTATCTTGCAATATGACAGTATAGTTGTGTCTCTATTGGAGCTGATACTGCTTACCTTTCGGAGCACATGAGTGCACCCCGGTGGGGTTCTTGTTACTCGATCTTTAGTTTTATTTGTATGTTTTGTATATCGTTGTTTGTCCTCTTGTGATTTTTCTTGTGGTCATTGCGTTGTCTGTTCTTTTTCGATATACGGAGTCCAATTACCCCGTTGAAATCTTCAAACTCTTTTGAGTAATGTTTGTATGTTATGTCCATTTAGCTTGGAAATGAGTCTATGAGCAAGTTGTAATGAGTGTCCTTTTGTCTTTGTTAAGCCATCATATTGTTTGTCTTTCTTCGATTTACGGCTTCTGATTACCCTTGTTTACCTGGATACATATACAATATTAGTCCAGTGTCTTAAAATGTCGGACATGATTAGGGTTATGGTGTTTATTGCCACTTTCAACAGTATTTCAGCTATATAATGGCGGTCAGATTTATTGGTGGAGGAAATCGGTGCACCGTGAGGAAACCACTTTTTCAAATATGAAGTTTACGTGTATGATGCTAAACATTGTGATAAAGGAGAGGTGTATTTCAATTTAGGTCCGAATTCACATAAACTTTATATTCTAAGACACAGGATAAATAGAGTGTTTACCCTGCAATAAATCACATGTTTAATTCAACCAATTGATTGATTTATTGATTGATGTTTGGTGTTAAACGCCACTTTCAACAATATTTCAGCTATATCATTGCGATCAGTTTTAGTGGTGGAGGAAGCCGGAGTACCCGGAGAGAACCACCGACCATGAGCAAGCAACTGGTAAACTTTATCCCTTGCGGCTGCAAGTCGAGTGCACCCTTTGTGTTATTTACAAAGCCGGGCGCGATCCCACGTCGTATAGGCTTGTATGACCAATTGAAGATTTTGATAAAAAGAAAATAATTTTGTCTGAATTGCTGTCATTAGAAGATGTACAGAGAAGGGATTCATAATTATATTCCCCAAAAACTCAAATTACAATTAAAAACGTAGATATCAACCTTAGTGTTCACGATGCGTTTCTGGAATACCTTCATCAGGTACCCACAAAATCGAAAGATTGGAAAGCAAAATAAATTGATGATTACACAATTGGAATCAAGCTTTTCGTGACTTGCATCAGATCGGTTATCTTGTCCGGATACTGACCTCCGCGATATAATAGTATTGCTCACACTGGCGTTACGCATCATAGCCAAACAAACCTTTTCGTATCCTCTTGATACATGTAATTATGCCCTACTTATGTTTGTAATGGTTTAGGTCAACTTATTTTGTTGGAGACATTTAGGGTCTCCGAATTCTTCTTCAGGTTTGTTACATTGCATGTATCCCTGGACTCTTTTCATAATTTTTTGTTTGTTTCCAGTTAGAGCAGTTTAGAAAAAGGACTTTTTACCAATCATAAATTCATCAACTGATGGAAGGTAGGCGTGTTTTCTCTACTGGAATTTGACCCATTTCCTGGTGTGTTATTGTCACACATTTTGCACACATACGTTAATATGGATTTGCTGGAAAAATTCTGGCCATCATTCTCGAATGATCATGCATTTTTTCAGTACCCTGATAGATATAATAAACATTCAGGAAAAGCGATGGGGCAATCAAGAATTTACAATAAAAAATTCCATGCAATCTAAACCACAAAACACAGAATGAAGACATAAAAAACAAAAGCAATACATTCTATAAGCGACAAAATACATGTCTTTATCTAAATTATTCATTATACAGAAACACATGCTAAATATATCTAGGATGAAAATTGGCTTCTGCAAATTATCAACTTTTCGTTACGTTGTTGAATGCTGATAGATGATAACACAGATACTTGTTTAGTGATTAATTAAAGAAATGTTTAGTAAAGCACCTTTATCAGGCATAAGTTATCTTAACCGATTGTGGCTGTCCTGTTTAGACCCGTTGGTTTTATTACTCCCAAAACTTCAAATTATTTGGTTTTCCAAACATTAGATTTTGAGCATACCGGATGAAGGCTATTCCGGAAGACCGTCGTCCGAACTATATATGATATTTAAGATTGTATTTCACGATATTGTTAACATTTTATTTGTTTTATCCGAACACTATTCTTATATAAAGATGTCGCCATTTGAAACATGAAATTGTCAGTAACTTGCATGTCACCCTTTCCTCGTGTTTCATTGTCACACATTTTTCGCACATACGTTAATTGGTATTTGCTGGGCAAATTCTGGCCATCCTTCCCGAGTGATCATGCATTTATTCAGGACCCTGGCAGATATAATAAACATTCAGAGAAAACCGATGGGGCAATCAAGAATTGACAATCCAAAAACCCATGTAATGTAAAGCACAAAGCACAGAACGAAGACATATATAACAAAAGCACTAAATTCTATAAACAACAAAATACATGTCTTTATCTACATTATTTATTATACAGAGAAAAATGCTAAATATATCTAGGATCGACATTGAGTTTTGCAAATTATCAACGTTTGGTTACGTTGTTGAATGCTGATAGGTGATCACACATATACTTGTTTAGTGATTAATTAATAATTTTTTTAATAAAGCACCCTTTTCAGGCATAGGTTACCTTAACCGATGTTGTCTATCCTGTTGAGACCCGTTGGTTTTATTACTC
>MJUT01040426.1:218104-231438 GCA_002080005.1 Gigantidas platifrons | reverse complement strand
TACGACTCATTCTGGAGACAGAGTGACATTCATTGACATATGGTGAATAGTCAAATGAAAGAGATATATGTCTAAATGTCTCTTGCAATATGACAGTATAGTTGTGTCTCTATTGGAGCTGATACTGCTTACCCTTTCGGAGCACATGAGTGCACCCCGGTGGGGTTCTTGTTACTCGATCTTTGGTTTTATTTGTATGTTTTGTATATCGTTGTTCGTCCTCTTGTGATTGATCTTGTGGTCATTGCGTTGTTTGTTCCTTTTCGATATACGGAGTCCGATTACCCCGTTGTTATCTTCAAACTCTTTTGAGTAATGTTTGTATGTTATGTCCATTTAGCTTGGAAATGAGTCTATGAGTAAGTTAGTGATTGATCCTTAATGCCTAATGAGCAAGTTGTAATGAGTGTCCTTTTGTCTTTGTTAAGCCATCATATTGTTTGTCTTTCTTCGATTTACGGCTTCTGATTACCCTTGTTTACCTGGATACATATACAATATTAGTCCAGTGTCTTAAAATGTCGGACATGATTAGGGTTATGGTGTTTATTGCCACTTTCAACAGTATTTCAGCTATATAATGGCGGTCAGATTTATTGGTGGAGGAAATCGGTGCACCGTGAGGAAACCACTTTTTCAAATATGAAGTTTACGTGTATGATGCTAAACATTGTGATAAAGGAGAGGTGTATTTCAATTTAGGTCCGAATTCACATAAACTTTATATTCTAAGACACAGGATAAATAGAGTGTTTACCCTGCAATAAATCACATGTTTAATTCAACCAATTGATTGAATGATTGATTGATGTTTGGTGTTTAACGCAACTTTCAACAATATTTCAGCTATATCATGGCGATCAGTTTTAGTGGTGGAGGACGCCGGAGTACCCGGAGAGAACCACCGACCATGAGCAAGCAACTGGTAAACTTTATCCCTTGCGGCTGCAAATCGAGTGCACCCTTTTTAGTAATTTACAAAGCCGGGCGCGAACCCACGCCGTATTGGTGATAGGCTTGTATGACCAATTGAAGATTTTGATAAAAAGAAACATTTTTTGTCTGAATTGCTGTCATTAGAAGATGTACAGAGAAGGGATTCATAATTATATTCCCCAAAAACTCAAATTACAATTAAAAACGTAGATATCAACCTTAGTGTTCACGATGCGTTTCTGGAATACCTTCATCAGGTACGCACAAAATCGAAAGATTGGAAAGCAAAATAAATTGATGATTTCATAATTGGCATCAAACTTTTCGTGACTTGCAGCAGATCGGTTATCTTGTCCGGATACTGACCTCCACGATACAATAGTATTGTTCACATTGGCGTTACACATCATAGCCAAACAAACCTTTTCGTATCCTCTTGATACATGTAATTATTCCCTACTTATATTTGTAATGGTTTAGGTCAACTTATTTTGTTGGAGACATTTAGGGTCTCCGAATTCTTCTTCAGGTTTGTTACATTGCATGTATCCCTGGACTCTTTTCATCATTTTTTGTTTGTTTCCAGTTAGAGCAGTTTAGAAAAAGGACTTTTTACCAATCATAAATTCATCAACTGATGGAAGGTAGGCGTGTTTTCTCTACAGGAGTTTGACCCATTTCCTGGTGTTTTATTGTCACACATTTTGCACACATACGTTAATATGTATTTGCTGGACAAATTCTGGCCATCATTCCGGAATGATCATGTATTTTTTCAGTACCCTGATAGATATAATAAACATTCAGGAAAAGCGATGGGGCAATCAAGAATTTACAATAAAAAATTCCATGCAATCTAAACCACAAAACACAGAATGAAGACATAAAAAACAAAAGCAATACATTCTATAAGCGACAAAATACATGTCTTTATCTAAATTATTCATTATACAGAAACACATGCTAAATATATCTAGGATCAAAATTGGCTTTTGCAAATTATCAACTTTTCGTTACGTGGTTGAATGCTGATAGATGATAACACAGATACTTGTTTAGTGATTAATTAATGACATTTTTAATAAAGCACCCTTTTCAGGCATAGGTTACCTTAACCGATGTTGTCTATCCTGTTGAGACCCGTTGGTTTTATTACTCCCTAAACTTTAAATTATTTGGTTTTCCTAACTTTAGATTTTCAGCATACCGGATGAAGGTTATTCCGGAAGCGCGTCGTGCGAACTAGATATGATATGTAAGATTGTATTTCACGATATTGTTAACATTTTATTTGTTTTATCCTAACAATATTCATATATAAAAATTGCATCAATGGAAACATGAAAATTTCAGTAACTTGAATGTTTTCGACATTTACATTATTTTCTAATGTTGTTGTTTACACGTAGATAATGACACAAAAACGGGATTGCCATTGATAATTTCAGATGGCGGAAGGTGGGTGTGTCTCTCCTCATAAGGAATCGTAATTTGCATGCGATGTGTCACAGGGCTACGATATACGTCAGCAATACTATTTGATCTTTGTTGAGTCACATTGACTTCGTAACATTAGGGCGATAACCGACATTGTGTATCTACGACTCATTCCGGAGAAAGAGTGACACTAATTGACATATATTGATAAAGCCATATTTTTGCCTAAATTGTGTCAGTATAAATTTTAACTTTAACCTAAAGTCTATCATATTTTGTTCTTAAAAATGTCTAAGTTCAATTTCTTTTTCCCTTTTCTTTTATTTTTAAATTCCTACGTATTTTAGAACTCTATATGTTGTACATATGTATATAATTTTGGATTTGGACTAGTTTTTCAATTTGAAATGTGTATCTCATCATTGTGTTATTGCTTGATATATGTTTCATTGTAAATGTATATTGTATTTTATGCACTGTAAAGCGCTTAGTGTAGCATTGTTTTAGATTAAGCGCTAAAGAAGAATTGTAATAATAATAATAATATGTTGAATAGTCAAATGAAAGTGCCGGATGTCGAAACAAATCATGTAATATGACAGTATAGGTGTGCGTTCTGTTTACGTTATATGTATTTATGTTGACAATGAGGCTATGAGTCAGTTAGTGATTGATCTTTACCGCCTAATATATCAATAATTGTTTGTCCATTTGTCCTTTTTTGACTATCGTAATGTTTGTCCTTCATCGATTTACGACTTCTAATCATCTCTTTGGTATCTTCAAACTTTTCCCTGAAGCAACAAGATGGCTATTACAAGTTACATTTGATGGGATAATGATGTCAGTTCTGTACTAGATCTACACGCTTAGTAAATGTTTGTTGTGCAGGCACACTGAAGAAACAGTACGTGGGTGGAAATCTCTCCACTTGGACACATTGTTTTAATCCCGAGACAAGCAGTCTTAGTTCTTATTCTTAATTGACTCGTGCTTACCGGATACGTAGCAAATATCAATTGAATAGTCTTTGATTTAATCCGACCGGGGCTCGAATCCACGATCTACGACATTCGTGGTGAGCACGCAAACTACACTACACTATGCAATTAAAATAAAGATGAATAATGGATGAAAACAGCAAGAATACATACTGTCAAATCTAATAAATGCTCAATAATAGATTTAATAAAAACATATATATCAAATTTAGTGCGCAAGATGCGCTTCTGGGATAATCTTCATCAGGTACACTCAAAGTCAAAATATTTGAAAAACAAAAAATATAAAAAAAATAATCTTTGTGAGCACCAAAACCAAAGGGTCTAAAGAGGATAGCAGAAACATGCTAAGATCATATATATCAGAGGGAGGAGAACCTTAGTTTTAATTTTAACTACATGTGTCTAAAACAGGATAGCAAAAACATGCTAAGATCATATATATCAGAGGCAGGAGAACATTAGTTTTAATATTAATTACATGTGTCTAAAACAGGATAGCAAAATCCTGCTAAGATCATACATATCAGAGGCAGGAGAACCTTAGTTTTAATATTAATTACATGGGTCTAAACACGATAGCAAAAACCTGCTGATATCATATATATCAGAGGGAGGAGAACCTTAGTTTTAATATTAACTACATGTGTCTAAAACAGGATAGCAAAAACATGCTAAGATCATATATATCAGAGGCAGGAGAACCTTAGTTTTAATATTAATTACATGATATTAATTACATGGGTCTAAAACAGGATAGCAAAAACATGCTAAGATCATATATATCAGAGGGAGGAGAAACTTAGTCTTAATATTAATGACATTGGTCTAAAACAGGATAGCAAAAACATGCTAAGATCATGTATATCAGAGGCAGGAACCTTAGTTTTAATATTAATTACATGTGTCTAAAACAGGATAACAAAATCCTGCTAAGATCATATATATCAGAGGGAGGTGAAACTTAGTTTTAATATTAATTACATGGGTCTAAACACGATAGCAAAAACTTGCTGAGATCATATATATCAGAGGGAGGAGAACCTTAGTTTTAATATTAATTACATGTGTCTAAAACAGGATAGCAAAATCCTGCTAAGATCATATATATCAGAGGCAGGAGAACCTTAGTTTGAATATTAATTACATGGGTCTAAACACGATAGCAAAAACTTGCTGATATCAGAGGGAGGAGAACCTTAGTTTTAATATTAATTACATTTGGTCTAAAACAGGATTGCAAAAACATGCTAAGATCATATATATCAGAGGCAGGAGAACCTTAGTTTTAATATTAATTACATGATATTAATTACATGGGTCTAAAACAGGATAGCAAAAACATGCTAAGATCATATATATCAGAGGGAGGAGAAACTTAGTCTTAATATTAATGACATTGGTCTAAAACAGGATAGCAAAAACATGCTAAGATCATGTATATCAGAGGGAGGAGAACCTTAGTTTTTATATTAACTACATGATTTAAGAACTGTACATTTCACTAAAGAATATAATACGTAATAAACTATGTAAGTGCCGAAGCTCTGACTACTTGGGTAATGAGAAATCGTGTATCACAGAAGGAGCAACAATACCGTGCCCTAAATAAAAACGATAAATAGACAAACGATGGTGCACAAAACGCTACACAGAAAATTAAAGATTCAGTGACAAAATCCAACTCAAATCCTGCTACACTAGTTGCACCTGTCGTGTTACTCCTTGGAAAAATTAAACAAATAGGCAATAACTCATTTAAGAGTAGAGGGCCGATATCGTTACTACGACAAACGGAGTATATTCGTGGTCATTTGTGACACATATATTTCGTAATGCTTAACCACGCTATAATTACTGACGTAACACTTCTGAAGAAATAGCGTCATTTTGGATACCAGTCAATATTTTCTACATAAGCCACAAACTTTTTACACATATTTATATGAACCATAGGCGCTGTATTGTTGCATCAACTGTGTGTTACATGTATATACTCCATATACATTTACCGCGATTAATATAAATGGAAAGTTCACAATGGGAACATATACATTTATATTGTGTCGTAAAGTTTCATTATTTAACAGTCTTCACTGTGAATTCATAGATGCAGTTCAAAGTATGAAGCATACCTATCGGTATCGGTGATATCCTTTATTTCAAGTTCAATGTACTATATGCGATCAATAGTCACACACCTTTGAATTATTTAATAAACGAATATCAGCTATAAAGCGGAACGTGAAATTTAATGACCGGAGTCACATTTTGTTATATACCCCGAGAAGTCCAGCCCCTGAATGAAGACTGGTTCATACTTATTAAGGTACAGGGTGGCCAGAAGGGCAGCACATTTACTTCAGTTGTGTTTGCTTGGGCATATTGGTGTCCAACGCATACTGTGTTGAGTCTTAGTTTTGCTTTTCTTCGTCTTGTGTACCTTATGTTGCCACTTTCTGTGGATTGTCCATTGTCCATTTTTGATAGCTCCTTCGGTATTCTCTAACATTTATTGTATTCGTCTTGTGTACCATATATTACCACTTTCTGTGGATTGTCCATTTTTGATAGCTCCTTCGGTATTCACTAACATTTATTGTCTTCGTCTTGTGTACCATATGTTGCCACTTTCTCTGGGTTGTCCATTTTCGATTGCTCTTTTGGTATTCTCTTAACGTTTATTTCCAAGACCTAGAGTTTTCCTTTTTAATGAAATAAGATTTGTTTTTTTCTAAATACAAAATGTTTGCATCTACATTTATTCTTCTGTTTGAGAACAATTACTTTTAATTTAGTGATTATCGTTGTTTTAACATTGAAGTCTGGTTGATACCATCAACAGTGAAAGTTTGATTGGTATTTTTTTTTGTCGCATATTCCGCACCGAATATTCGGGTGTTGATTGAGGTTGTTGTCACATTGTGTTATGGGCAGTGCCGTTTTAATGCATGGATATTCTGGGCAATTAGAATGGGAGCCCATGAGAAACAGGTCCTCATTCTAATATATGTATGTTGTGTACGTGTGTTATTTAATGTTAAATCAGTGATTTTGCTGAAAGTATCAATACAATAATTATATGTTTAATGTTATCGACATTTACAGTTTTATTCATGTGAGCAGTGCTATAGATATGAGCCAGTGAACTGCTTTTCCCGGGAGCATATGATTATGTTTCGACGGCCTGGTTGCACCATCAACGCTAATATTAAACAAAATGTTAACGTTATTTAATTACCATGATGTTTATGGTGGTGGATCTGATACAATATTAGTCCAGTGTCTTAAAATATGATATATGATGAGGGTTATGGTACTTATTCCCACTTTCAACAATATTTCAGTTATATCATGGCGGTCAGATTTATTGGAGGAGGAATCCGGAGGAAACCACTTCTTCAAATATGAAGCTTACGTGTATGATGCTAAAAAACTGTGATAAAGGAGAGGTCTTTATTTTAAATTAAATGATAAAATTATACAATTATCCATTGATTACCTCTTTTGATATTTTCTATCAACAGGAAGTGAGCTGGATTTAAAACTAGGTTTCGACAGCTTACCAGATAACATGTGACAGGGGTACCACAAACAAAGCCATATACATCGGTCTATGACAGTATAATTATATATAAAAAAAATCCAGTCAATTTCCCTGTTCAAATTGAACAAGCGCAAGACAAAAATATATACATCATATCAACAGTCACAGATATATAAAATACACAAAGATGTATATGCTGCGCATTTTATTCTCTTTTTATTGGTTTCTCTCTCTCTCTCTCTCTCTCTCTCTCTCTCTTTATTCCTTTGTTTTGTTTTTTGTTTTGTTTTATTGTTTCTTCCACATGTTCTAATGTTTGTCTTTGTACATAGCTAATATAAGAAATTGGTTAACCGTCCTTATTATTACCTTGTGATTTAATGTATTGTCATATGTATGTAGCGCGTCAATATTCATGACGACACTCGTAATATTAACAGTGAATCATTTGATTATAAAATGTTTCGCACTTTGGTTGAGTGATCGTGTGAAGTTAATGACCTCACAGTACCACGACACTTCCAGTACAAATGACAATAATTGCAATAATTATTTTGTTAATGAAATGTTTCTCAGTTTGGTTGAATGACCATCAGATATGGACACTGATGACGGCACAATATATATGACGACATCACCTGTAGCAATGGCAATGAATTCATTGATCACGAAATGTTTCGCACGTTGGTTGATTGACCGTGTGATGTTGCTAACCTCAAAATACCACGACACGATCAATACTAATGGCAACAATTATCCTGTTTATGAAATGTTTCTCACATTGGTTGAGTGACCATCAGATGTGGATATAGATGACGGTACAATATGCATGACGTCACCAGTAGTTATGGTAATGAATTCATTGATCATGAAATGTTTCGCACTTTGGTTGATTGACCGTGTGATGTTGCTAACCTCAAAATACCACGACTCAATCAGTAGTAATGGCAACAATTCTCTTGTTTATGTAATGTTGCTCACCTTGGTTGAGTGAACACGTAATATGGATATTGATGACTGCACAATATGCATGACGTCACCAGTAAAAAATGTCAATGATTCTCTTTGTTTATATAATGCTTAGCACTTTGGTTGAGTGACCATCTGATATGGATACATAAGACGTCACAATATGCATGACGGCACCAGTAAAACTATCAATGGTTCTCTTTGTTTATATAATGTTTAGCACTTTGGTTGAGTGACCGTCTGATATGAATACATAAAACGTCACAATATACATGACGTCACCAGTAATAATGTCGATAATTATCCGTGTATATAACATGATTGCAACGTTGGTTGAATGACTTTCTGATATTGATACTGATAAGATAAAACATAGATGGGACTATAACCATACAATGAAAAACAAGACAATACCACACTGTAGGAACAATTCTACAATCTAATAGAAATATTGTAGAAAAATGCAAGCTATACACCTCTAACACACACATACATGACCACACACTTTCCTGGCTCGGTGTATGTGAAAAGGGTTTACAAATATTTGTGTTCAAACAGTTTGAAAATTACGATATAACATCATTGTGTAGAAACACCAAATTTATGTTTCTTTTATGGGCAGTTTTTGACATATGTCGCGCTACTATTAAACTACACGACCACCATGTGATATGGACACAAGTATTCGCAAATACAAATATCATTAACAAAGATCTCCTACGTCAGGTTTTCATTTAATGTTGGGTATATACAGGGTGCTGGTTTACTCTGGATTCGGGTTAGGCAGGTTTCACTGTAACATACAATTGTAGATAAGACATGAACACCTTACAAAACAAATTAAATAAGATGAACCGAACATCCAATCAGGATAAATGTCATTCGCATGTCTAATATTAGTACTGACGATGGACATTTCAATTTGCTGAAAGGTTAAATAAACAAGCTATATCTGTGGGTTGAAATGTTCTGGATATGAAGTAAAATATGTTGTTGTTTTCTAAAAATAGGAAGGTGATATCCTTTTTAATTGAGCTAAAGGTGTGAAGTCAATGATTCTAATTCGATCGAGTAAAAGTACATTAACACACAGAAACGTATGTATTCAAAAATCTTGATGTTGCTGAAAACCTGCCCACTATTCAAAACAAATATGTTGTTGATCCTGCAAATAAGTCGTTTAACAACATCGTTCATGCCTTCATAAAACATCACATTTATTGGTTATTGTGCGTTTGTGTGCTTGAAGGTGTTTTACAACCCTTTCAATAATATTTAAGTTATATCGTGGTGGTTAGTTTTATTGGTGGAGGAACGTGGAGGACGTGGAGAAAACCATGGGCCGGTCCCAAGTCACTGACAAATGTTATCACATAATGTTGTACACATCGCCCTGATCGAGATTCGAACTCGCAAGAGAAAACAAAACATTTATTATCACAAATCAGTCTCGTCTTATTTGGTATACATTAGGAATGTGATATCCACTGTACTGGATGCTAAAAGTACCCATATGGCCATACATACATAGGGATCGGGTGGCTCAATGAGTTAGATAGTTCTAACAACTGATACAAGCCTATCATCAATACGGCGTGGGTTCGCGCCCGGCTTTGTAAATTACAAAAACAGTGTGCAGTCGACTCGCAGCAACAAGTGATAAAACTTACCAGTTGCTTGCCAATGGTCGGTGGTACTCTCCAGGTATTCCGGCTCCTTCCACCACCAACACGGGTCGCCATAGTATAGTTGATATATTGCTGAAAGTGGCGTTAAGCACAATAAATCAAATCAAATCATTAGCCAAACATACAACGTTCTATCGCCGGTGCTGTCAAAACCGGTTCCCAGTGTTTTCATGATTTCAATATGAAAGACTTTGTAGCACTACTAAAATACGTAATGCCTATCCATGGAATGATAAATATCAACACGACGAGATCATTTAAATGTTGTAATGTTTGATACTCAAAATATTTGCCCAGTTTGTATTTTAACAGAAGATTGTTATTAAAATGGATAGTATAGTTGGGTACAACCTTTATAAAATTTCAAGATATTATACTATATCTTCTTTATATATATATTTGCCTCTTACGCTTTAATTAAATATATCGCGGAATGATACTGATGTTTGATCTTATCGAAAAAATGGAAGAGGATCACATTCCTGATCTACTGTTTACTCTAGATTTTGAAAAATCTTTTGATGCAGTGGGATGATCTTTTCTGTATAAACATTGCAATATTTAGGTTTCGAGGACTCTTTTCGCTCTTGGATAAACAACATTTTACGATGATATATGCATCTGTATTACAACAAAAATGTAGATATCAAATTCAGTGCGCACGACGCGTTTCTGGAAGAAAGCTACGGAGTAATGAAGCCAAAGGATATCCAAAATTGACTATGGCCACCTATGCATGAGGGAAGATAACCGAATCTAAGTTTGATTTATAATAACTTTGCTTAGGAACTGTAAATGTCAGTAATACATGTATCTATTAAACCATACCAGTGCCAAATCACTGACTACTAGGAGGATGATAACCTCGGGAACTAATAGTCCACCAACAGCGATATCGACGTTTTTACCCCCAGTTGTTTCTCTAAGATGTCATCAGTGCTTTCCCATAGTGGTGTTGTGAGTAGCATGGCTGGTGTCTTATTAAAGGTGCATACCGTTTGTGGACAACTGTGTTAACCCATGGTTTGTTGCTGGGGTCCGTGTTTCTCATCTTTTTAGTTGTCTGTGTTGTGTGTATTGATTTGTTTGTCTTTTTCCTGTGTCCTGTGTCTTGTGTGCACAATGTTACCAGTTGCACTGGCTTGTTCCTTCTGGTTTGTCCCTTCGGTTGTCTCTTGCGCTTATTTACTTGAAATATTAGGTTAATACTAAATATTTATATAAGTCTAGCCGATCAATTTGTATTATCCCTCCACTGGATTTGAACACCATATATTATCAATAAGATGTTGACGGTAAGGATTTGTAGAAATACATATCACACACTTTTAAAAATATCATATTTTCAACATATACAGATAGCTAAGGTGTTGCATACAATAGTCATACAATTACAAATGTAGCCAGGACATATATAAAGGTTATCTAAGTTGCACTCCCAGCGGTAAACGATACACATAAATGTTTTGTAACTCGTTGGCGGTAGTGTTAATTACAACTATGCTGATAGAATGCGCGCGCAAATACTACATTTTGCGCAGGTTGAAAAAAGACTATAAAACGCCATCGTAAATAATTTACACGACCATAAATCACCATGTCTATAGTGTTACCATTCGCACCTTCTTTTAGTTTAGAGGATTTATCTAGAGAAGTCGTATCTAGTGTCATCAACACGCTGGGTGAAAATATAAGACTTGTAAGGAAAATATCGCAGTCGTTATCTCCGCCATTCAAATCATCAACACTGATTTCTACGAAGGGCAAGAAATAGCTGCAATTAATATTACCGCGATGGAACAGACATTTGTGTATATCATATACTTCCAATTGGGGAGATAGTAAAAAACAATATCGAAATTGTTATCACACATAAGGATATTTTCATAGGAGTGTTTGCAAAATGGGCGATCACGGTGACATTCATATCATAGTGTACTTTGTTCTTAGCGACAACAACTTGTTAATCATTTTATAGTAATAAACATGGACATAAAAAGAAGATCACTTAAAGAAAATCGTTCAACTTTCAGGTGTGGGAGGAGCTTATTTCACTTATAGCTTAATACGGCAGGAAAATGGAAAGAATGTAAGACGATGATGAACAAAATGTAGCAGAATGGTAGAAAGACATTACAATCTGTAATCATGTTGATTTACAGAAGAGGAGAACAATCATTTATTATTACTGTGTAATATAAATATTATGTAATTTGTAAAATATAACTAAATATAAAATTAAATATATGCATACTTTTATTTTTATTATTTTTTTCAATTTGTTCAAAAAATGATAGCAGCACAAATAATATATCTTATATTACGACACTCGTATATGTGTAATTCATTTTTTTTTCTTTGGCAAAAACAAAATGAAAGCACACCTGTCAGATTAAATGAAATGTATAATGAATGTCTTTCAAGATCATATATTACTGAAATTAGGCAAAACTAATGGGGGAATAATTACACTGCTTGCAAATGTGCTTTATCTGCAATTTAGAAAATATATAAATATTTGAATGCAATATTCATATTTTTACCGGTTTCCTTTGACAAAATAGCATTAATTTGTTTAATTCTGCTATAATCTTGGATTTGTTTGGTTATGCACCTTACATTGCAATCTGGTTTGGCTTGGTTTATGATGTTTCGCGCCACTTTCAACAATATTGCAGTTATGCCGTGGCGGTCAGTTTTATTAGTTTTATTCAGGAAACTGGAGTACCAGAAGAAAACCACCGACCTGTCGCAAATAACTGAACGACTGTATCACATAATGTTGTATAAAGTACACCTCGCACTGCACGAGGTTCGAACTCACAAGTGTATTGGCGATATACACTGTTTGCACAGGTAGTTGTATATCAAAATACCATTCGAACACAACGATCCCAATTGCGAACTGAGTTTAGCGACAAAATTGATAAATTGAAAACAAAACAATATTATAATACTGGAAAAATACTACGTTTATAGTGTTGTACCATTCTATGTTTGAAAAAATATGAATTTAGCACTATTAGAGACAAATATACAATCGTTTGACTTTCAGCGTATCTGATGACAGTTATTCCAGATATGCGTTTAGATTACTTCCATTGGGTCTATGCATCTACTGGTGGACCATCAGGCCCCTATGGTATTATTCGATTAGTGCTGAAAAAGTTTATTACATATTGTTTTATTTGAAATTGCCATTTCTTAAATAATGTTATTATTAATAAAACTAAGGTTCTCCTTCCGCAGGTATAGGATACCTTAGCTGATTTTGGCGATCATGGCCCTTTGGTTTGATTGCTACCATAATCTTTATTTGGTTTTCCAATCTTCTGATTTGGTGGTTTACCTGATGAAGGTTATTCCAGAAACGCGTCGTGCGCACTAATTTTGTATTTACGTTTTCATTGGATATGCTGTTTAGGCTATATTAGTGTCTTGCTGCTAACCATTCTTCAGTTATATGGCTAGGTGAATCGTTTGACTTGATGAAAATCCCTCAATAAACGCGGCATGCGCAATTTAATGTATGCCTACATCTATGTAATCGAGTAAATGTGTAATTGTTATTCAATGTACTGTAATATAATATCAAAATATATGTTTTATTGTACCAAATTTACTTTATCTTAATCATTCATAAATCGTGTTTTTTTTTTCAAGATCCCGCCTTCCTTCAATATATTTTATAATATAGTGATGATAATGAAATAACATGTGCTTTACCGACAGTGGGTAAAATACACACGTAAATAT
>MJUT01040426.1:131944-149848 GCA_002080005.1 Gigantidas platifrons | reverse complement strand
GTTAACACCTTATTGAAGGAATTATCACAATCCAAATACACCGAACTTGATATCATGTTGAGAAAGTTCATAAATATATATTTTTTTAATTAAATGTTACCATAAATATTCTCTTAAAGCTGCTGGCATTTCACAATTAAATAAAATTTTCATTAAAAAGCTTAATATATTAACACATTGTAAAAATAAAACATTAATTAAGTGTCAATATCAGGACTGTTCAACAACGTCACCGGACGTTGACAATTTATAAATACCAAAGTCGATATATATTGTTTTTCTGAAAAAGACATAAATATGAAATATACAGCACTTACAAATATATGACGATAATTAAAATATCTCGTCTAAATAAAAAACAAAGATTGAAGATACCAAACTGGTAATCAGAGGTCGTAAATTGAAGAAGAACAGATAATACAATTGCCAAAAGAAAACAAGACAACAGGACAATGTTCTGAAAAACATCACATTGGAAATATTCCCATTAATTTTGCGTATTATCTCTTAAAGGTGCTGACATTTTCCAATGTAATCCCATTTTGATAGGAGATGGTAAAATAAGTAAAATGTTAACAAATCGTAAAATTAAAACAGCTATGAGGTGTCACCATCGTCTAACAACTTCACCGGAAGTTGGCAATCTACGAATTTTAACGTCGATTCTAGTTATATATAGTATTTTGCTAGGACAAACGAATATTATAAAAATACAGCAACTCTATTTTAATGAAGCTTTAAATATTTATATCTAGAACGGTCCTGCATCAATAGATGACATCACTCTGGACCGATGGGCACAATTTGTCCGCTCGAAAATGACGTATCCGACAATGGACGATACTCACTATAAGGAGACACATGCATACCGTGTATCCTTTCACGATATAATCAAGTAAGAAAAAAATAAGTTGTTTACTCTGCAATTTAAAGTGTGGAAACAATTTTTTGAGCAAAAATTAAACAACATGGAAGATCAAAAAAAGGAAGAATCAAACTAAAACATCGGTTTCATTGGTGTACCTTCTGTGTGTTCGTACGTCAATAACCATGTGCGACAAATGATGCATCTGTCATTACTAATATCTGTATGGTAATTAACAACTGTTTTTTTATCAGAAAGTTGAGAGGAATGATTATAATTACCGATATCAATTACTTAAGAATATCTGATATGTCAAGTTCCTTGCACATACAATGGTACTTTATTGGTTTTATTACTCTCAAAACCTTCACTTATTTGACTTTTCAATCTTCTCTATCTTTCGGTTTTGAGCGTACCCGATGAAGATTATTACAGAAACACGTGGTGGGCACTAAATATGATTTCTATGTTTTTATTTCAGAAATGTGGTGGGTGTGAAATATCAAGTAATATGTGTAAATGTCACCCCAACTGTTATCTTGTTTTCACTCACCTTTTTAACATGATTGTTTTTCTTTAAAATTAATTTGTGGAAGAAAATCAGTCTACACACTCAAGTCGTCCCACGCCCAAGGACAAGAAGCCAATGAACGTGCTTCCATCTTAACTGCTATTTTATCATGCTTGTTAATAAATAAATCTGATATCAAATATTTTGATTTGGTTCCAGCTCCACAAAAAGATCTAGAACAAGAACAATGACATTTTCTATGAAACTATTAGAATAAAAAGTGTCTATAAAAGCACTACACAAATATATATTAAGTGAACCTGGTTAGTTTGTTGTTTGTGTATGTATGACGATTGGTGTGTGTAACCACACTAACTTCCTCTAATGTTAAAGTTTTGAAGTCAAAAGTTAACAATCGGGAGTGATATTTTCACTTTTTGCTTGATATTTGATGGTCTTACAATACTGGAAAGTGTGGATGATTATACATGGAGCGGGAAACAATGGGTTTTCTTAAGAAACTTCTGTCTGTATAACTATTAATGATTATGGTGATATTTCTTTATTTTATTATAACACTGGGCGCATGGATATTATATTACACAAGCAGGGAATACTCAAAGTCAGTGCAGATTTTCCATTGAATAGAAAGATCCAGATAACACAAAAAGAAACGAAAACAAAATCTCAGAACAAACAGAACAATAAAAGAGCAAAAATAAAGCAAAAATACATTTTGGACGACATTACAATCAGCTTCCTTAGTAAAGCTGAAACGCCTTAAGACAAACTACAATGCTTTCGTCGTATACAGATAGCTGCATTTCCTTCTGACGATGAAATCCTTATCTATTTTAAAGAACACTGGGTCGATACCTCTCCTGGTGGAACATTAATCCGCGAGGGTATCAAACACCGTGATTCGACACTGTTTATTAGATATATCTTATTGAAATGTACAGTTCCTAAATAATGTAGTTATTAGTAAAATGCAGGTTCTCCCCCCTTAGACATTGGCGACCATAGGTGACTTAGACTATCCTCTTTAAACCTTTGGTTTAATTGTTATCAAAGACTTTTAAATTATTTGGCCTTCCAATCTTTTGATTAAGGGCAGTGCGTCTTGCGCAATAACTTTCATATCTACGGTTGTCATTAGCTTGTTTGTATTTGGATTATAATAATTCCTTCAATAAGGTATCAACAATTCATGTAACTAATGTAAACACACACACACACACACACACACACACACGGTCAGTACACTGATTGGTCAACTCCAAGTATTGTATGAAGGAAGTTTTTGCACGCTGACTCATAAAAAAAACTGCTAATTTGTTTTGACCTCAGTCTTTTATTCACAACATTTTATTCTTAGAAATTGTCAACACATGCCATATTAATGTGCTCACCTAAGCCGTCATAATTTCACATAAAAACAGCAATCCGATTGGTCAACTCCAAATGTTTTGAAAGATGTTTGCCATGCTTACTGTCAATCAAGGAAAAAACAACCCCGAGATATTTAGTTTGGTGGGCACGACGGAATTCTTGAATAACTTTCAATACGTACTCTTAATGGTAAATGAAAAGCCAATTTAAATGTGTTTGTGGGCGAGAACACCATAGAGAGAAAGTAGGATAGACAAAGTTAGCTAAGGTCATCTATCCAGTTAGTAATAAAGAATGTTAATCCTGTTAGTTATTTCATAGAGAGTATTGATTGTGCCCCTTTTGGTGGAAAAAAAAACACACACTGTCGACACAGTACCAAAATTCAATTGAACAATTGTAGAAAGAAGGGAAATATCGCTACCCCTACCACACATATACATGACCAGTCACATTTCTGGCTTGATTGCTTGAGATTATATTCATTCTAAAAGTATGTAATGCAAAGTGAAAATAGACCTACCCTGTTTCAGTAAATGTCACATTTTTATCTTCACCTTCCTGGTTGCTTTATCTATTGGTTGATTTGATTTGATTTTTAGTGTTTAACGCCACTTTCAAAAATATTTCAGCTATATCATGGCGACCAGTTTTAGTGGTGGAGGAAGCCAGAGTACCCGGAGAGAACCACCGACCATGGGCAAGCAACTGGTAAACTTAATCACTTGCGCTGCGAATCGAGTGCACCCTCTTTTGTAATTAACAAAGCCGGGCACGAACCCACGCCGTATTGGTGATAGGCTTGTATGAGTTGTTAGATCAAGCGACCTAACTCATTGAGCCACCCTGACCCCTTCTTTATCTATTGGAGTCTTAATTTGTAAAAGATATCTGAAATATAATTATTAATACAATCTAATCTGGATGACAGTTTTTTTTTTTTTTTTTGTTTTTTTTTTTAGTTAGGGTGAATGTTGACGTAAATGAATTTCTGTAGGTATAATATAATGCTTTCATGTTTACTATTGTCATTGGCCACTGCTCATGTGAATTACTATCAGTAAGGATTTCAGATATTTAGAAGCATATTGTTTCGTCTTTACCCCCAGTTGTTTGTAGTAGGGTTCATGACTTATTTATGTTATTTAAGGAATATTTTGAAATTGTTGAACAGGTTATACGATATACCCTGGGTTGGGTCAGTTTACGCTTAATAAACCTCGAAGCGGTTTATGAAAAGCGTAAACTGACCCAAACCAGGTTATGCAAGTATAACCTGTTCAACAATTTCAAATATTTCTTATAATTTAATATTTACAACAACATTTAATGATTCCACGATTTTAATTTATCAATTACGATTCTTTCATGTGACTATTTGAATTTGTCGTTGGCGGACGAACACGTTGGTGACGTCACAATACCAACCCAGGTTATCGAGTATAGCCAAAATTTCCCCAGGTGGATTAGTCAATCAGATTGAAATATTCAAATCAAATTAAATTATTTATGATTGTATGTGCATAGTGGTTTTACACACGTATTCAACATATCAGTGTCGTACAGGAAGGAAGAATTGCTTAGTCTTCGCAAGTCCACGGGTTCACCCCGGGTTTTGATGGAGTCTGTGTTGCTCATCTTTTTAATGTTTTTGTTTTGTTTGTTTTCGTCCTGTGTCTTGATAATCGGAGAGGCAGCAAATACCAACTGTATAATATTTGGCTTGATCCGATTGGTTCTCTTACAACCGATGTACTTCAATCTAGGTGAGAATGGTAACAAGCATACCACAGATATGATTCGAGTGTTAAATGAGCTGAATATTAAATAAAAGACGATTTAAAACACGTACTCGCTAATGTGATAAAACAATTCCACGAAATACAATGTTAACAAAAATGTGAAAGTATGATGCACATTAATACAGTGCACTATTACCATTGAAAATGATATTATTATTTTCTTTAGAATGAGTCAATTAACATGTTAAATTAACACTCCAAGAAATCTGCTAACTAAAAGTGAAATGGTAAAGCGTACTAGTTACTGAAACATTGAATATATTTTATAGAATGAATCTAACATAGTATTTACTGAAACAGAGTAGATCTATTTTCACTTTGCATTCAATAGATTTTATAGGCTATAATTAATCTTAAATATCCAAGCCAAGTCAGTGAGCGGTTATCCATATGTATGTTGTAGGGGTATCAATTTTGGTCTGGTTTTGCGATTTATTATTTAGAAGTGGGAACTGTACAGGCAGCGTTGTATTTCTTATTTTACTTTCGTATGATTCGGAAAACAGATAACAAAAGACCACAATTAATAATTTCCAGGAAATAACTATCAGGATTAACATTGTTAACTAACTACTAGTAGCTAGACAATATGAACTTAGCAGACTTTGCCTATCCTGTGTTCGCTCTGTTGTGTTCTTGCTCTCATAAACATAAAAAGGATTTAACATTGAGCGTCCCTAATGAAGGTTATTCCAATAACCCGTCGTGGGCACTACACTGTGCTATCCCCGGCTTGATAATTATACCAACTGTTGATTGGTCAAATCCCCAGGCATGAAAACCCCATATTCCCAGGTGTTGCTAGGCCAACCGAGTGTGACTAACCAATTCTCCGGAGGATATCTATGGGTAGGAACGTAAATAACGAATTTATCTCCTGTCATAGTAAAACAATAAGACACTTTATTCTTGGAAAGAATAAGTAAACAAATTATGACGTCAAAGGTTGTTCCAGAAATCCGTGGGCACTACATTTGATATCAATGTTTTTATTTTATTGGGAGTAAGCGTGACAAACATCCTTATCAATATTAAAGTTAACCAATCGATGTATTTTTTGTGAGAAGGCATAACGATTTGAGTGGGTACATTAATTAACTCCAGTGTTGAACACCATGTAAATAGACATCCAAAGTCAAAACAAATTAACATTCCAGGTGGGGGACACCTACACATTGTACTTGATACAAGAAGAGTTTGAAAATACCAAGGGAGGTAATCAATAAGTGTTTCGTGTTGAGAAGAAAATGCACCTACCTTTGCACGTTAAATCCGTTGTTATATATCCTAATGCACAACAATCCTGCTGATGCAGATGATATTAATGTAGTCCGAAGGATTTTGTGTCTTTTTGTATCTTTGTGATTATACTGTTGTTGTTTTGGTTTGTTTTAGTGCCTTTTAATTGAGTATGGCAACCGATTATATGGGTATTCTGTGTCTGCTTGTTGTAATATATCATTATATATGTAGTCTTTATCAACTGTTTATGATCAGAATGTTGACCGAACACATTATTGTAGTTGTCCATAGTGGTGTCTATGTAAATATGTCCCTTCTTCAAAAGAAATGATTTATTATTATTTGTGTAGTGAATTTCAGCATCGGAATAGAATTTGAACATATCATTGGTAAAATGTTTGATCGCAACGTTCATTGAGAGGGATAAAAATCAAAGAAAAATGTGGTATATTTTTGTAGGTGCAAGAAGAGTATGTAGACACCAAAGGGGTAATCAGAATCCGTATATTGAAGAAGAACAGACAGCGCAATGGCCAAAATAAAAATAAAAAAAGGACAAACAACGATCTACAAAACATTCACATAAAACTAAACACTAAGCAACACGAACCTCACTAAGACCGGTGGTGAACTAATGTGCTCCGGAAAGGAAAACAGTTCATGTGCTACTAGTAGCACACGTCGTGTTAATCTAGTTACATATCTGGTGATAAGTCGTGAATGAGGAAAGGACCGGGAAGTGTTTGTGACAAGTGAAACATATCCGTGGTCATTTGGACATAGATATTCCATAACTGTCAACCAAGTCATGGTGGCGACCGGAAACTTGTTGAAGTGATGACGTCATCTTTACGGAGAGGAAACAATGGTTCAGTAGCTTCCTTGTTAGCAGCAACCCTTTATTAAGGAAATTCTGATAGGAACCACAACGTCTGGAATATCGTATCATCTGAGAGATATATACTTCATATGCAGGTGCAGCTAGAATGTGGCTATATATAAATGGAAAGTTCACAATGGGAAAATTGAAATCATCTCCTGCGTCGTAAAGTTTCAACATTGTTTTTTTTTTTAAACATATTTTTCAGTTAAACCCAAGGAATTTGATGGAATTTTGATGACGTTCGGAGTAATCGATAACGTTACACAGAATACGGGTATACAGTTGTACTGTACAGAAAGTGTTTGTGAAATATCAAGTGAAATGCTTAAGTTTAAATGTCACCTGCGACTGTTAACTTGTTTTGACTCGGACATTTTTGCAATTTCTATTTTCTTTTATTAAGTTGCTAACAAGGAAAGTAATTACTGTACCCACGCCATTCGTCATATAACTACAACAAATAGCAAACCAATAGGCTATCTTTAAATACATTGTGTACATACTGATGTTTTGTATGCACTCGTTATTCAGATAATCAGAGAAAGAAAAATTAATGAATATTATTTACTGTGGTTGTATACTTTATTAACCGATTTCTGAATCAGATAAACGTATTTCAGATTATATTTTTTTAAGAATATCATTGGAGTCTTACCTTGCATAGATCAGCGGATTTCATCATTAATTTGATCATTGTGAAAGTCTTTGTTTATTTGTTTGTTTGTTTGTTTTGGTTTTTTGTGTGGTTTTTGTGTTTTTTGTGTTTTTATTTTTGTTTGTTTTTGTTTGTTCGTTTACTTGTTACTGAATTCTGTAAATTGTTTTTATATGTAAGTAGAATAACTAATATATGTACACGTAGAAAGAACATGATTATTGTATTATTAATTAATGAATTACCTATCAATAAATAATATGTCGTTATCATATAGGAATACATGTTTAAGATGTTTAATTTATCGTAGCAATACAGGTTTATGCGTAGGAGCGTGTTCTAGATACAGGAACTGCTAACCCTTCCGGAATGCATTAGTTTATGTCCTGTCTTTTATGGAGTTAGTGTTATTCGATCTTTTGTTTTCTAGATCATTGTTTGTCCTTTTGTCCCTTTTCCTTTGGTCATTGTGTTGTCCCTCCTTTCTTGATTTGAATAGTCTGATTATCCTTAATTTTTTTTACTCAGTAACGTATGTTTCCTACACGCATGTCGTGTTATTAATTTTGTATCTACTTTACATTGTGTTTCTCTGTATTTGTATGCAATGCACAGCAGGTTGGGCAAAAACATAGCTGTTCTCGACATCCTGATCATGCATCATTCAATATTTGTTTTGCATAATTCCCCCTTAAAAAGGAAGAAACAGAGGTTAATTGGTTCAGCACGGTACCAAAAAACATAATCAATCTAGGAAGAAAGCTAGTTGCAATACCACAAAATAATCGCTCTCAGCATATCACTGATTACTGTTTACACTGGCATTGCAATTAAATATAACACCCCAATCTTAATTAATTTTTTTTTTCACTAACTTCTCCGATTGCCGCAAATAGAGCGCTAGGGATATGGCCTTTACTGTCATTTTAAATAATATTTTAGTTATTTGGATGAAGAAACCGAAGTACCCTAAGAAAATCATCGACCTACCACAGGTCACTGACAAACATGTTGTGTTTTGTTTTTCTTAGTCTTATGTACACTATATTGCCATTTTTGTCTGTATTGTCATTTTTGATTACCCCTCCGGTGTTCATCAACTTTTATTTAATGAAACAAAGTATATATGTGTTCTTTGCATTGAATATATCTTATAGAACGAATCCGATTTAAATATTCAAGCCATGAAAGTGAGCATTTATCCATATGTGTTGTAGTGATATCGATGTGAACACTGCTTCTACGATTCTTTTGGGAATTTGGAACCATGCAGGTAGAGTGGTATTTCGTTGCTTTTTCTTTCTTCTGATTCGCAAATCAATTTAAGAAGGACCACAGTTAATGATCTCCATGACATAGCTAACAAGATTAAAATTGTTCATAGCTAACCAGAACATATTACTTTAGAAGCCTTTTTTTTTCGCTTTGTTGTTTTCTTGCGCTTATAGACATTTACATTTTTAATCGTGAGCGTACCTGATGAAGGTTGTTACAGAAATCCGTCGTGGGCACTAAATGTAATATCTATGTTTTTATTTGATTGGCAGTAAGAATGATAAACATCCTTAATAATATTGAAGTTAACTAATCGATATGTTGTGGTTTTTATTTTTTGTGTGTGAAGACATAACGATTTGAGTGGGTACATTATCAAGCAACTTTGTAAGAAACAAGCTATTGTAAATAAATATCCAAGTCAAAACAGTTATGGTGACACCTACTCATTCTACTTGATACAAGGTGTTCCTAAAATATAAATAAGTGTTTCGTGTTGAGAAGGAAAGACACACATTTCTACACGACAAAACCGCTGTTGTATGCTATAATACACAACCTGGCTGGATCAGCTGATATTAAAGTTATTTGAAGAGATTGTGTCTTTTCTTTTATCCTTGTGTTTGTATTGTTGTTTGTTCTGTTTTATATCTTTTTTTTTGCCTTTTAATCGAGTATCGAGTATTCAATATCTTTTTGCTATACATGTATTGTATGATATATATGTTGTCTTTATCAACTGTCTATGATCAGAAATGTAACCGAACACATTACCGTTGTTGTGTAGTGGTGTCATACAGATCCTGACTATATTATAACACGACTACTATCTTATAAGAAACAGAAACTGCTGCAAAGGGGTTCAACTCCGGGATGTTTGGTTAGATTCATTGTGTTGTTGTTTTTTGTTTGTTTGTGTGTGTTTTTTTTTTATTTTGTTTTGTGTTTGTTTTTGTTTTGTTTGTTATTGTTTTACATTGCTTATATACCTTCGTTCGGTGTCTTGTACCCAGTGTTGCCAGTGTCTCTCTGGATGGTCCATGCATGCTTACACTCTTTCAACTTTTAATTATTATGTTTAAAAAATAGTTTATTCATCTATTTTATTTTATGTTTCCAATAGTGATTTACTTGGCTTATCTGTCCAATTGATACCTGCAATTTTGTATTGACAATTCTTTAGTTTACCAATCCACACCCCCTCTGCTTTATTTATATTTAACAATAAACCTGAAAATGAGCCAAATATTTCTATTTCGTTCATTGCCTTTAAGACAACTTATTTTCTATTACAAATTAGTGTTTTATGAGCATAGTTGAAAGAGTAAAATTTTAATAATGTTGTATTTTTCATATAATTTGACTGTTTTTCCTTTTATCTTTTTGTAATTTATTATTTTTATTTTTTACTTTCACATTATGCATATAATACATTACAGATATATTTAGCAGGACAGTGTCAGTCATTACCTATTAGCATTCCAAACATTGTCATACAGTGTACATTCAAATACATTATTTACTTGTGTTACTATCATGTTAGTTTAGATAAATAACTAATGAAAACAAATATATCATTTTCAAAAAGCATATTTTTCGAAATAAAAATTACATACTTCAAAACCTAAAAATGGTTTTCATCAATAACTAACTATATTTATACAATACAATACAATACAATACAATAATAGTCATATTGGATGCACTTTCCCACTGTCCATATGAGTGGTGCATCCATTTAGAATTTGTCTAGAACAGTATATATTTTGAGTTGCTTCCCTTATATCAATATTATCTTAATATTTTCTCATTTCTTCACAATTCTTTCTCTCATTGCAGGGGTCTGCTAGAAAGAGGCAGATTGAACTTCAATTTCATATGTGCGTTTTAACAAATTTACTACACCTGATGCATATGGTTTTTGTCCTGAAAATCTACAAGAGTAGATATAATACTTAATGAGAACAATGAATAGATTAATAGGGTAATCAAGCATGACTATTCCAAGTATTATATGTTGTGCCGAAATAGGAATTTCTACATTACACTTGTTTTTTAATATTTCTGCCATTTCTAACCATAGACTTTTGACAATATTACATTCACAGAATAAGTGCAAAATTGTTTCTTTTGTTTCATTACAAAAAGTACATAGTTGGGTCTCTTTTAATTTACATTTATACAGGAGGGAATTAGTACACAAAATTCTATGCAATATTTTGTATTGAAATACTGAAAATTTATTGTTTTTGTACAATAGAAAGGAATTTTGTATAACAGATCCCAGTTCACAATTTCTGTATTTAATTCTTTTTTCCATCTTCCTTGTTGTTTTGTTGGTGGTTCAAAGTGATTTGACGAATTTTTTCTGTAGAAATATTGGCACGATTTCTTGTTTTATTTTACATATTCAAATTTTTCAGAAGTTATCAATGTGATTTTTTTGTAAGTTTAATGTTTTTCCTTTTATATATGTATGTTACTTCTCAAATTTAGGGCCATGAGTTTTTTTTTTAATTTTCAGACACCCAACCATTATTTTCACTTTCTATTGAATATGTTTTCATAGAATGAATCTAATCGCATTTATTCAAGCCAGGAATGTGACAGGTGATGTGTACATTTTATTTGTGGTAGGGATAGGATATTTTCTCTGTTTATATGGTTTTTCCGACATGATTTTGGTACTGTGCTGACTCGGTGTTATTTTTAACAACAAGACAACAATCAATAATCTCTATGAAATAGTTATCAGGATTAACATTGTTTATGACTAGCCATAATAGAGCCCGGAGATAACAAAGGAGTAATCAAAATCGTAAATAGCACAAGGACAGACAACACAACGGCCAAAATAAAAAGGATAAAACGAAAAACAACGATAAACTACGATCTACAAAACATTAGACAAAAATACAGATCGAGAAACACCCACATCACTAAATCCACTTGCGTGGGTACATTTATTACTGTTTATTGTTAGCCCCTTAATTGCAGAAACGACCAATAGCTGAAAGATCCCAGTCAAAACAAGTTAACATTTGCAGGTGACATTTAAGCAGGTTGCTTGATATTTCACACTCCCAATTTCTATAAATTTTGATTATATATAAGTTTTACCAATGATGTATTCAATTACGATTCCGGGGCTGGAAATTATTAAAAAACTAAAATATATCATTCTATGTTGGAGAACGGACAATTTTACATATATTTATCGGTGGCGACTTGAACAAATATTAATTTATAGCTTAAAATTAATTGAATAAAACTAAAACAAAGCTTTTCGATGTAATTGTTGCAAAGCAAAACACATTTCTGCATTCAAAGTGAAACAGATGGTAATCTCAGCTTTCAACGCGTATATAAGAAGAGTTTGAAGATGCCAAAGGTGTAAATAGAAGAACAGACAGCACAATGGCCAAAAGAAAAGGTACAAAGGACAAATTACCATCTACAAATCATATGCATAAAATTAGAGATCGTGTAACACGAACCCTACTAAGAATTAAGAACCGTGGTTGATATCATGTGCTCCAGGAGGGTAATCACTTCCTGCTCCACTAGTGGTACCCGTCGTGTTAGACACAATTGAATAAGTGGGGCGGAATGTTGTTCAAAACCACATCGCTGTAGGTTGATGGATGTTTTTCAACGACAGAGAACAGCGCGTGAATATTTAAATCCAAATACATGCATTAAGTATAAGTATACACATTGCAGTAACTGAACTGAGAGTTTGTGTTTTATAAAAAAAAAACCGTTGGCATATCAACTATGTGTCCATGACATATGTAAGAATATAGTCAATTCGTAGTAATCTGCAGCACCATATAACCTTGATTACTCGAATCTTTTGATGGTATGAAGTAATGTTATCGGTTCGTTTGAGTTCGATTGTAGTAATATTGATGTTCATTATCAATTAGAGACAAGCAAACAATACACGTATAACAAGATCATACGAAATCTGACGAATACGAAGAAAAATGGGACACAACGGTTTAGCTTAAACATATTTTATTTGCTCAAATATGCAAAAAGGATAAGACACAAGTTAAACAAACTTTTGAAGTCTTCTCCTATATACAATAAGTTACAACATTATTTGATAGAGCATACATGCATATGAATATGTATTACATTAAAATGTGTATATTGAAGAATGAAGAAAGGAATTAGAGAAAGAGAGAGAGAGTGGTGATGGTGTGTGTTATTGTTCATTTGGTGAATCACTTAAACAAGAAAACTTTCAGATCTCTTTAAATATTCAAACACGTGCTTAAAAATAATTTCGTTATGTTCATTTGAAAGAATAGGATTACCACTGGTTGAAAGCTTGAGGTCTATAGCACTGTCATTAGGTAGCCAGCTGAGATTGTGCAACAATTTATATCTCATATTTGCATAATGGGAACAATCAAAGAAGAAGTGATACAACGGTCTAGCTAATCATCAAACAATATAGTTTAAGACATTGCATTTAGAATAGTGACGCTTAACTTTTATGTAGATAAGACATCATTTTATAAAGGGCCTTGGAAAAGAAATCAAAATATGCTAATTTTATTGCTAGGTCGGTGACTAGACTGACATTTTGAGGGTTATTTCCCCTTCTACTGAAATTGTATATCTGTTTTTTATAGTAAGCAAGTGCATGCTTTTTTTGTAATGAACTCGAATATTATATTTTATTTTTAAATTAGATTGAATGTTCATTGAATTAGTCTTAGTAGTCAACGGATGTATGTATTTTCTTCTTAACATGTAACACTTATCTATATTTTTGCAACATCTTGTATCAAGTACTAATTGTAGATGTGAACCGTGATTGTTAATTTGTTTTGGCTTTGGGTTTATTTTGTTTTTAGAAAGTTGTCAACACAGGACATATTAATGTAATAACTCAAGCCGCCATAACTTCGCATACGAGCAACGAACCGATTGGTCAACTCCCAATGTTATGAAGGATGTTTGTCATGCTGCGTGCCAATAAAGTAAGAAAAGCCCAGATATTTACCATGTCATGCACGACGGGTTTCTGTAATAACCCTCTAAAGGGCAAATACTAGAGAGTCAAACAATCTAAAGGTGTTTATGAGCAAGAAAACCACGGAGAGATGTAAAATGTGTAGATGTTACCCCGACTGTTAATTTGTTTTTACTTTAGAATTTTAATTTACATGATTTCGTTGTTAGAAAGTTGTCAACACAGGAGATATCGTCATATCTTCTCACAAAAACAACACATCGATTGGTTAACTTCAATTTTATTAAGGATGTTTTTCACGCTAACTGAGAATCAAATAAAAACGCAGATATCAAAGATGGTGCCCACCAATAACCTTCATCAGGCGATGTCAAAGTTGATCATTTAAATTTCTATAAGAGCAAGAAAATAACACAGCAAAAACAGTAAAGCCAATCATACTGAGGTAATATATTCTGGTTAGTCATAAGCAATATTAATCATGATAGCTATACCATGGATATCATTAAGTGTGGTCTTTGTTTAACTGATATCCGATTAAGACGAAAGGACAACAGGAAATACCACGCTACCTACAAAGGTCCAAAGTCCAAACGGAAAATTGTAGAAAAAGAGCACAAATCAATACCCCTACAGCACATCTACTTAATTCCTCACTTTCCTGGCTTGCATATCTCTGATTAGGTTTATTCTACAAATTATATTTAATGCAAACCGAAAATAGAACTACTTTTTTCAGTAAGTAGTACGTTTTACTATTCTACTTTCAGTTCGCAGATTTCTTGGATTCTTAATTTCATATTTAATTGACTCATAATAAAAAAAAGAAAATACCGAAGGAGCAATCGAAAAAGACAACCCAGAGAAACTGGCAACATAGGTATATAAGAGGAAGAAAAACAAACAAAACCAAAAGCACAATAGGTTTTGGCCACCACTATATGCCGACAAATACATGGAGGTAAATACGAACCGAATATAGTTGTTCTGTATCGTTTTATACTACGTTTTCCCATTTCACTTCTAGTTAGAAGATTTCTTGAAGTCTTAATTTTACAAGTGAATTGACTCAATCTAAGTAAAATACTAGCAATTACATGGTTATAACGGTGAAGTGTTTAAATTTGTAACACATTTTTACATTTGTATGTATATCGTGGATTTTTCTTATCACATTATCGAGTAAGTGGTATAACCTTTCGTTTATTGAACATTCTGGTCATGTCGGTGGTATTCTTCCCTTATTTAACATTCGGGTCATATCGGTGTTATTCCTCGTTTATTTATATTCGGGGAATATCGGTGGTATACGTGTTACTGTTCTCACCTGGATTGCGGTAGATCATGAGTTTGAGTCCCAATCTGATCAAACCAAAGACTACATAGTTGGTATTTGCTGCTTCTCCGCCAATCTTGCATTCTAATGAGGATAATGTGTCTATATGGCGCGACATGTCTACCCAAGGATTGGTGTTTCTGTGAGCTAGCATGATGGTCTAGTACAAAGGAAACATTATTATCATCTCCCCGAGTGTAACCTGTGCTCGCTAGGATAAAGCTAACACATATTTCAACCACTTCACTTATACAAAAAGTATTTGAAGATATTAAAAGGGTAATTAGAATTCATAAATCGAAGGACATGCAACACCCTAGCCAAAATATAAAGAACAATATTATTGAGCGCTTCTTTGCAGGTGTTCATGCATGTGTAAATGGTAACGATGCACTCACAAACTGAATAAATGTCCGAAGAACGTCATGTAAAGCTTGTGTTACCCTCTTTTATCAGAATTTGATATAGTTGGAAAAGGTAAGGAACTTTTAACAATTTCACAATGCTAGCATTGTTTTAATGTTTATCTGATTCAGAAATCGGTTAGTAAAGAATAAAACCACAGTAAATCAAATTTGTTAAATATGTTTTTCTCTCAGTAATTATCAGAAAAAGGAGTGTTAATGGGAAAGCAGTATTAAATATAACGAAATATCGTATAAAACTTTACAGAAACTTCATTGGTTAGCTGTTTTTGTGTATATGACGACTAGTGTGGGTACATTCATTATTTTCATTGATAGTAACTTCATTTTAGAAAATATAAATTGCTAAAATGTCCCACCTCGAAACAGCGGCGGAAAGAGAGTGGAAGGTTGTGATTAGGTGTGTAATTTGTCGATTTTACGATCGCCACCATGACTTGGTTGACCGTTATGGAGTAGCTGT
Source organism: Gigantidas platifrons (assembly GCA_002080005.1). Classification (NCBI taxonomy): domain Eukaryota; kingdom Metazoa; phylum Mollusca; class Bivalvia; order Mytilida; family Modiolidae; genus Gigantidas; species Gigantidas platifrons. Next base: position 134,009 of record MJUT01040426.1, on the reverse strand, counting down.
GTCACAAATGACCACGGATATGTTCAACTTGTCGTAACCATTTCCTAGTCCTTTCCTCATTCATTGCTTGTCACCGGGTGTGTAACACGACGGGTGCCACTAGTGGTGCAGGAACTGTTTACACTCCCAGAGGACATGACTTCACGTCCGATTTTTAGTGGAGTTCGTGTTATTTGATCTTTAGTTTTATGTATATGTTTTGTAGATTGTCCTTTGTCCTTTTGTACAGTTCCTGTTGACCATGGTGCTGCCTATTCTTTTTCGATATACGGATTCTGATTACCCCTTTGGTATTTTCAAACTCTTCTTACATCTGATTCTGCTATTTTCATATTGGTTTGTTGATGTGCTTTGTCATGTATTATTGCATTAGCGGTGTTTCTAACCATTACCTCTACTTCTACGAGTTTCCGATTCATTTTGAACTGTTCTGAATGTGTGGTATATTTGTGTTTTTCTATTTATTTGCATAAGCTTTCATTTCTGATTTGATAAACTTCTTCACGGTGTGACATATTGCTTTGCTTGTTTTTTTTTTGTTTTTTTTTGTTGTTGTTTGTTGTTTTTTTTTTATGTGTAAGTAGTATTTTGGTTCCTAATGAACATTTAAATAAAAACATAATAGATTTATTTTAAGATTAGAAAAGCACCCCCACCAAATATGCATATAAAAGGAACACTATAATATAAACACGGGATCGAGAATAATTCGTAGAATGTATGGAGTAGCTTACTGTATAATGACATGAATCCCGATTTCCATTCTTTCCACATATTTCAGATGAGTTTCCTGGACAAGGTGTCTTACACGTTTCGTAATTCAGACTGGACAATCATCGAAAGAGTAATCCAGACTGGACCATCATCAAAAGATTAATCCAGACTGGACAGTCATCGAAAGAAATAATCCAGACTAGACAATCATCGAAAGAGTAATCCAGAATGTACAATCACCGAAAGGGTAATCCAGACTGGACAATCATCGAAAGAGTAATCCAGACTGGACAATCATCGACAGAATAATCCAGACTGGACAATCATAGAAAGATTAATCCAGACTGGACAATCATCGAAAGAAATAATCCAGACTGGACAATTACCTAACGGGTAATCCAGACTGGACAATCATCCAAAGAGTAATCCAGACTGTACAATCCGGAAACACAGATGACGTACAACATTGGAAACAAGACACAAAACAGAGACATGCAAATGCAAACGTGAACATGGTTATTACACAATGAATCCACTCTATTGCTGGGGGCCGACAATATGTGAAGCTAACGGTTCAATCTACACAGTTGACTAGCATATCACCAGATGGCGGATAGGGAATTCCGTTTCAGTACCGGTTTGCTAGTTTACAATATAAAGGGCATGACAGTAGACAGTGGTGGATGACCTGCTTGGAGACTGTCATGCCACCTGCACATTAAAAACCTCTATCGTATATTTGGAGAAAGAATTTGCCTATTGCAAACGCTTCAAAACACATCAATTTTCTTATATACCCAACCATCCCTGCTAATACAGTGGCACTGAAAAATGCGTACCAATATTGGCACATCCTCCATAGATTTTATATATGGTTTATCTTGTTCTTGTCTCACCGTAAATATGTATAGTTCATATGTAGGTTATGTTGGAATGTTGGAAAGCAAACCGGTATTGAAACGGAATTCCTTATACTCCAACTGGTGCCATACTGATCTGATTGCCCCTTTGGTATGTTCAAACTCTTCTTCCTACTACATATAAATGAAACATCGACAATGGGAAGGTTGAACTCATAGCACTGTTTCGTTCTTGGTCGATTAATGTTAATTTCTAGGTATAAGTAAATATATGAAACAGATCTAGAATATCTGCGGTATCCTTTATATGTCGCTCAACGGTATATATGTAATAAACAAAATCACCAAACTCATAATTATTAAGTGAAGCAGTAACATCATATATACAGTGGAATGGGAAATAAAAAGATAGGGCTAGCTTCTTTTCGCATTTTCTCATAAGTCCCAATTTATAATCTCCATGAAACGAATAACGGAACAGGTCATCGATA
>MJUT01040426.1:78106-90899 GCA_002080005.1 Gigantidas platifrons | reverse complement strand
AAGACAAATTAATAGAATTAGTTTAATTTTCATAAAATGTAATTGCTACCGTAGATACAAATACCTTTTTCAGACAGGGCCACATCATACTTTGCTAAACATCACAATAATTGCAACAAACAATTCCGAAAAGTGGGTAATTTTGTGAAATATACTTATATATGTTGCCAAATGTAAAATTTGAAACAAAGAAATAAAATAAAATATCATACTGCGAGATTAATTACTTTAACTAATATTGAATTAAATAACCTACTTATTACAATAGAAATAATCCTTTCAACATATTGCAATATATCCCATTCATTGTAGACGGTAAAATAACAAACGCAAATTGTTTCATTCTTTTTTTTTCATAACATATATTTATACAGATTGTATTAAAGATATAGTGGTGTGAATAAAAAAAGAATCGTGTTACAAAATCCAATTTATTGGGAAGTTTAAACTCATGTTAATTGTAAATGAAATTATATTTTTGTGTTACTTCAGTATTGTAATTTAATAACTTAGATACCTGAGCCGATGTGATATTTGTCAACAGGCAAAATAAGAAAATAAAGAAATGAAACAGTTAAAAAAAAAAAAAAAACTCCCAACAAATTCTCTGAAACTGACATTATTAAAATGTTTGTGTTTTTGATTGAGAACACATGTGTTCTGTATGGTATAATTCCTTTTCAACAGATAGGTGGTATTCCTTTGGGTATCAAATGCGCTCCACATATCGATGACCTGTTCCGTTATTCGTTTCATGGAGATTATAAATTGGGACTTATGAGAAAATGCGAAAAGAAGCTAGCCCTATCTTTTTTTTTCCCATTCCACTGTATAGATGATGTCACTGCTTCACTTAATAATTCTGAGTTTGGTGATTTTGTTTATTACATATATACCGTTGAGCGACATATAAAGGATACCGCAAATATTCTAGGTCTGTTTCATATATTTACTTATACCTAGAAATTAACATTAATCGACGAAGAACGAAACAGTGCTACAATAGCGATGAGTTCAACCTTCCCATTGTCGATATTTCATTTATATGTAGTAGGAAGAAGAGTTTGAACATACCAAAGGGGCAATCAGATCAGTATGGCACCAGTTGGACTATACGGAATTCCGTTTCAATACCGGTTTGCTTTCCAACATTCCAACATAACCTACATATGAACTATATATATTTACGGTGAGACAAGAACAATATAAACCATATATAAAATCTATGGAGGATGTGTCAATATTGGTACACATTTTTCAGTGCCACTGTATTAGCAGGGATTGTTGGGTATATAAGAAAATTGATGTGTTTTGAAGCGTTTGCAATCGGCAAATTCGTTCTCCAAATATACGATAGAGGTTTTTAATGTGCAGGTGGCACGACAGTCTCCAAGCACGTCATCCACCACTGTCTACTATCATGCCCTTTATATTGTAAACTAGCAAACCGGTACTGAAATGGAATTCCCTATCCGCCATCTGGTGATATGCTAGTCAACTGTGTAGATTGAACCGTTAGCTTCACATATTGTCGGCTCCCAGCAATAGAGTGGATTCATTGTGTAATAACCATGTTCACGTTTGCATTTGCATGTCTCTGTTTTGTGTCTTGTATCCAATGTTGTACGTCATCTGTGTTTCCGGATTGTGCAGTCTTGATTACCAATTCGGTTTCCTCTAAAGGTTGAATACATTGTGAATACCCATGTTCACGTTTGTGTTTGCATGAATTGGTTCTGTGTATTGTATCCAATGTTATACTTTATCTGTGTCTCCGGATTTTCAAGTCTGGATTACCTATTCGGTTTTCACTCAAGATTGAATACATTGTGAATACCCATGTTCAAGTTTGTGTATTATATCTGTGTATTGTACTCAATGATATCTGATTTTCCAGTCTGGATAACCTATTCAGTTTTCTCTAAAGATTGCATACATTGTGAATACCCATGTTCACGTTTTGTGTTTGCATGTATTCTTTCTGTGTCTTGTACGCAATGTTTTCTGATTGTCCAGTCTGGATTACTCTTTCGATGATTGTCCTGTCTGGATTACCCTATCGATGATTGTCCAGTCTGGGTTACTCTTTCGATGATTGTCCAGTCTGGATTATTCTTTCGATGATTGCCCAGTCTGGTTTACTCTTTCGGTGATTGTCTAGTCTGGTTTACTCTTTCGATGATTGCCCAGTCTGGTTTACTCTTTCGGTGATTGTCCAGTCTGGTTTATTCTTTCGATGATTGTCCAGTCTGGATTATTCTTTCGATGATTATCCAGTCTGGATTACTCTTTCGGTGATTGTCCAGTCTGGAATACTCTTTCGATAATTGTCCAGTCTGGATTACTCTTTCGGTGATTGCACAGTCTGGATTACTCCTTCGGTAATTGTCCAGTCTGGATTACTCTGTCGATGATTGTCCAGTCTGGATTACCCTTTCGATGGTTGTCCAGGCTGAGGTACTCTTTCGGTAATTGTCCAGTCTGGATTATTTCTTTCGATGATTATCCAGTCTGGATTACCCTTTCGTTGATTGTACAGTCTGGATTACTCTTTCGATGACTGTCCAGTCTGGATTACCCTTTAGGTAATTGTCCAGTCTGGATTATTTCTTTGGATGATTGTCCAGTCTGGATTATTCTTTCGATGATTGTCCAGTCTGGATTATTCTGTCGATGATTGTCCAGTCTGGATTACTCTTTCGGTAATTGTCCAGTCTGGACTACTCTTTCAGTTTTCACTAACTTTTATTTATATCCAGTAGACTATTGATATTTTTTTGTATTTTCAAGTTGAAAAAATGTTACTGTCTGAAAGAAGATGCAATTGAATTGTCGCCTGCACCTAACGAAACGTGTAAGACATCTTGTCCAGGAAACTCATCTGAAATATGTGGAGAGAAGGGAAATCCGGGATTCATGTCATTATACAGTAAGCTACTCCATACATTCTACGAATTATTCTCGATCCAGTGTTTATATTATAGTGTTCCTTTTATATGCATATTTGGTGGGGGTGCTTTTCTAATCTTAAAATACATCTATTATGTTTTTATTTAAATGTTCATTAGGAACCAAAATACTACTTACATAAAAAAAAAACAAACAACAAAAACAACAAACAAAAAAAAAAAACAAAAAAAAACAAAAAAAAAAACAAGCAAAGCAATATGTCACACCGTGAAGAAGTTTATCAAATCAGAAATGAAAGCTTATGCAAATAAATAGACAAACACAAATATACCACACATTCAGAACAGTTCAAAATTAATCGGAAACTCGTAGATGTATAGGTAATGGTTAGAAACACCGCTAATTCAATAATACATGACAAAGTACATCAACAAACCAATATGAAAATAGTAGAATCAGATGTAAGAAGAGTTTGAAAATACCAAAGGGGTAATCAGAATCCGTATATCGAAAAAGAATAGGCAACCCCATGGTCAACAGGAAATGTACAAAAGGACAAAGAACAATCTACAAAACATATACATAAAACTAAAGATCAAATAACACGAACTCCACTAAAAATCGGGCGTGAAGTCATGTCCTCTGGGAGGGTAAGCAGTTCCTGCACCACTAGTGGCACCCGTCGTGTTACACACCCGGTGACAATCAACGAATGAGGAAAGGACTAGGAAATGGTTACGACAAGTGGAACATATCCGTGGTCATTTGTGACACAGCTACTCGATAACGGTCAACCAAGTCATGGTGGCGATCGTAAAATCGACAAATTACACACCTAATCACAACCTTCCACTCTCTTTCCGCCGCTGTTTCGAGGTGGACTTGATGCAATCCTTTGATACATTTTCTCGTTTGCGCGAAATGATTCTACATTGTAATTACCATTTTAAGTGGGCAATATTTTGTTCTTCTTTATATTTGACCAGTGCCTGATATTTTAAGGTTAAACCTGACAACTCCTGTACACGTTTTATTGTTTTAGACGAACATGTCTAATTAAAAACGGACTACCCCTACCCTAGAACCCTTCAACTAATAAGCACCGCACATGTTCACAGTGGCTAAATATTTCTAACAGCTCTTTTGTCTCAGAAAAGTAGTAGAAAATTATCACCTTTGAGAATGAACTTCTGAATTTCTAAATAACAATAACTTATGTATAATAACAAATAGTGGGTAAGTAGATCAATCTTAGCATTACTAAAGGTGACCTATCTAGGCATGTAGATAAATTTTAGAATTGACAAAATGTGATCTCCCTAGGCATGTACATCATGCATATAGTCTATAGTTTACGAAAGATAAAACAATTCCATAATTCAATCGAATAATCTTAGAAACCATAGCAACATAGAAACATCTAAAACGCATATACCATGACGGATCATGGATTGGTACCTGAAGCTTCAATACAACTTGGCGAAGACGAGCTAGTTGTATGACACTAACATCCTCTAAGTGAAATGATGCCGTTATAGCCTTTCTATTTTTACCATTTTTATTCTAGAGTCAGGGTTAAGTTGTTTAGCTTCATCTTCAAAAATAGTCATCCTATATCGTGGCGGTCAGTTTTATTAGTGGAGGAAACCGGAGTACCCGGAGAAAATCACCAACCTAATACAATTCACTAACAAACTTTATCACATAACGTTGTATCGAATACTCCCCTCCCGAGTGGAATTCGAACATGTTTATTTCATAAAGTTGTCATATGTATATATGCATTAGACCAGTTCCATAAATGAGAACCGATGACCTTAATGAACATTTAAATTAAACCGATTTGATATTGGATACATACATGGCTGTACTGTGCTTTTATTTAATTTCGATGATGCAAGTTGTCGCGGATTGGCAGAAACTAGGACATTGTCTGATATTTTAATATGTGGTTTGGATACTCGGAGATGTCTTTCTTTGTTCACTTAGCTACATGGTGGCTAGATTGATTCAACAAAAACACAGTAAATAGTAGGCAACGAGTAAACTTACATTCACAGAATAAGTATTTACTATTCAAGCCAGTAGAGGTTAAGTCGAACTAACCGAGTAATCGGGATATCAAGGCAGTTGTGCTGGTTGAAGTAACAGAGTATTCGAGATATATATTTTGTTTTTGTTTTTGTCGTTGTTTATTTTTTGTTTGTTTGTTTTGTTTTGCTGTTGGTTGTTTGTTTGTTTTGTTGTTATTTGTTTGGTTTGTTTCTTTTTGTTTTGCTTTGATTCGTGTTTTTTTTTATTTTTATCATATACAATCTCTGGCATACTATTTGCCCTGTTGAAGGCGGTCAATAATTATGACAGGAAAAAACACATGCAGATCCAATGTTTTGCTTTGATCTTTTAATTCATTATATTCCATTGGATTTTTTTTCTTCAAAATCCGTTCCTAAAGCAAGAACCGAATTTAGTAAAACATATAATGGACTCACAGGAGCTTTGCATTCACATAGCGAATTAATGATAAATGAAACCATTTCAGCAGTGAACAATACATATAATGGTAAATATCAATTAATAAGCTGACATCAATATCCAATAATAAATAATATAAGCAAGACATAGTTAAGCTTGCGTTGAGCTATTGTCACAATTGGTTGATTGCGCTGCTTAACGCCGACTGACCAGCAGCCCATCCCCTCACCCTTTCCTCTTTTTATCGGGTGCTTAAACAGAGTTGCATGACAATCAATCAAACGGATACCACTAGTGGAGTAGGAACTGCTTATCCGTTAGGAGTAGCTGAGTTCACTCTCAAGTTTGTTCGTGTTGCCCAATCTGTTGTTTCCTGTGTGCTTGTCTATTTGTCTTTTTTGGGTGCTTGTATTTCTCTGTCTGTCGTATTTCTGATTACATATACACATTTTCCGTAGCTATAATTATTTCAAGAACAATTAGCAAACAATGATGCCCACAGTGTGCTCACTTGTATAGATATCCTGACTACCATAACTACAAGTCGTAATGATGGATAAGGTCGGTACATTGTGTAATATGTATAAAGATCAAGATTACAACTCAGTATTCTTTAGGGGCCGTATTTGCCATGAGCGTATACTAGTTAGATTTACAACTATATATGCAATCAGTGCCTATCACCACTGATGCTGTAGGTTGGAATCAGCGTGAGGTGTACAATATTATGTGATAAAGTTCGTCAGTGACTTGCGACACGCCACCAATACAACTGACCACCACGATATAACTGACATATTGTTAAAAGAGGCATTAAACGCCATCAAGCAAACAACAGTATTCCTTACACCAACCTACTCATCGCTCATTTATTCATTTATGACTTATCACCGGGTTTTATAACAAGAGTAACGTGACGGGTGCCACACGTGGACCAGAAACTGTGCACTCTTCCGGAGCACATGGGTTTACAAGCGCTTTTGGTGGCGCATGTTTTATTTGTTGATATGTTTGTTTGGTTTGGTATTGTTTTTATTTTGTATGAGGGGATTGCTTTGTTTGTCATTTTTCTGTATCTTGTATGTTTAATATTACCAGTATCTCTAGGTTGTTCATTCGTGATTGCCCTTTCAGTTTTCTCTTAATTTTTATTTTTTTTTATTAAAATTCATTTAATTGGTTCAGAGGAGCTGCAGTCGGGACATATCTACCCATTAATACAACAGAAAGAACAAGTTGTATAATATGGGAAACCCGCCAAATATTTGGTTCAAAAATTAAAATTGGACATTCACAACGGTTTTGAGACTTACACCATTCGTAAGTAATAAAGTGAGCACAAATAAATACCACACTTTCGATAGCGTAATTTATCAAAACGGGTGTGAGTCTCCATCAGGCATAATCTAGGTACCTTCTGTGGATCATCTTTATTCGACAGACTGCAGCATTCACACACTTATTGTTATCTCCCTTATCATGTGAGTTTATTTCTATATATGATATTTTACATTCCGGGTTTTATTCAAGGTTCGTTTACTATTTTCAGATACAAGGACTACAGATGGGAACCTGAATAGCAACGACACAACTTTTGTTGAAATCAATAGCACATCACTACCGGAAGTAAACACGACGTTACCGGAAGGAAGTACATCATTAAAGGAAGCCATCACACTTTCAGAGGGAACTGCTATTTCTGCAGAACCGGATGGCATAGTGACAGAAACAACAAATTTTAATTCCAATGCCACTAATCCGCCATTCCTTTCACAAATAACGGAGCTTGGCTATAGAAGTGAGTATTTTCGGCAGTATATAATTATCAATGAGTTAGGTAGTTGGATTACCTAACAACTCATACAAGGTTATCACCATTACGGCATGGTTTCGCGCCCGGCTTTGTAGATAACAAAAAGGGTGCACTCGACTAGCAGACGCAAGTTATAAAGTTTACCACTTGTTTGCCCATGGTCGATGGTTCTCTCCGGGTACTCCGGTTTCTGCCACCACTAAAACTGGTACTCATGATATATCTGGAATATTGCTGAAAGTGGCGTTAAAACACCAAAAATATAAAAATCGAATCAAATCATTCTTAAAACCAGCTAGCTATTCTGATAGAATGTAAACACTAATCCTATCATTTTAAAAGTATCTGCTTCACACGATTGGGTTTTGATCCTCTATTCCACAGTCTATGGGTTTGTGTTAGAAGTATATCATTTCATTAAGAGGGGATGTTTGAGAACATAAAACTGTCTTAATCCGCCACACTTTTTGGCTATGCCAAGCGAGGAAAGTGAGCGATCTTGTCTTTATTTGTTAGTGGTAGCGATTTCACCTTTTTGTACGATTTTGCTATTAAATTCTGGAAATAATTGAATAGTATCGCATTGTTTTAGTTCAATTTTATCATAATATCAATAATTGAACACTGAAAGACATCACATGGAGGGTGTATTTTGGTTATCCTGTTTACGTGCTCGAAACGAGTTTTAATTTGTTTCGTAATCCAATCTTTTCTCTATATACTTACATTTTATTTTACCCGGATTGATACCCAAAATGTTATTTTTAATGACGCATTAACACAAAAATAAAAGAAGTATGATTTGTTTAAATCGATTGTTATCTGACGTCATCTGATGATATTTCTATTATATTTACTGTATATAGGATGATATGTATGTCGTGACATTCAAAACTCACGTCATTCTTTTTATTATTAACGTCATAATGTGAATGACGTCACACTGATTGACAGGATGAAACAACGTGCCAGCACTGTCTGTATAATTACTATATATTTCTCAATTGAAACAAATGTACAGTGTATGGTTCCTATAATGATATCCTTGGTTGAGCATTAGCGCTAACAAGGATGTTACTGAACGAATGGTTGCCATCAGGACTTTGTTAACTTCTACGAATATATATTTTCCGTTTGTCCGAACCTTGACTCATTCATGACTCACCACCGGGTGATATGCAGTGTTTGTAGATCATTGCTTTTCCTTTTCATCCTTCTTTCCTTTGGTCATGGTTGTATTTGTCTTTCAATTTACGGCTGCTGATTGTTCCTTTGGTTTCTGCAAACTTTTCATTCAGAATCAAAATATTCATCAGTGAGGACGAAAGAAAAATGTGTAAATTACCGATTAAACATATTTCTTACGAGGGCAAAATTTCGGCTGTCCACATTTCCTGTGGTTTTCCAATGATTATAATACAGAAATGGGAATCTTGGGCACCAAGTAGCTATTGTTGTTCCTTAACATTCCATTAGACAAAAATGGCGAACCTTAAATGTTTAATCAATGACAAATTATCCAATATGCTAATGTGAATTAATACGCCCTCGTACCTCATTTTGAATTTCCATTCAGATAAATATGATAATATATGTTTTCAGAGCAATTAAGAAATATACGCATTCAATCCATTAATCAAATATAACAATCTATGAATCATCTTAAACGCTGGCTCAGTTGGAAATGTCAGAGGAACACGGTGGATGTAAACGTGACTGTGGAATGTCAATCAAGTAAGAAACCCACTCAGTGGACTAGTAACACAGAAAACGTGGGCTACAAAATGTACATTTTCTACTTTACTGACGTAAAGTACGATCTTCATCAGTAACCTATTGATGTGACTGAGTTTATGGAATATCTGTGTCACAAATTGCCACATATATGTTCCACTTGTCCTTTCTTTACTCACGGATTATCACCGGTTTTGTAACTAGATTAACATGACGGGTGACCCTAATGGAGCAGGAACTGCATACCCTTCCGGAGCATCAGAGTTCAACCCAGTTTTTAGTGGCGTTAATGTTACTCGATCTTTAGCTATATGTTTTGTAGATCTTTGCTTGTCCTTTAGTACTCTTTCTTTTGGCCATTGTGTTGTCTATTCTTCGATATACGGATTCTGATTACCCCTTTGTTATCTTCAAGACTCTTCGTACATGTTGATAAAGACTTACAAAAACATGCTTAATCATATACATTTGCTTGTACTATATTTAGAATTTCGCGGTAAACCAAATCCCTAAATTATGATCGCACTCGAAAATATTGAACATATGTGTATACCTAGTTTACATTTGTTTTACAGATACAAGCATGAATGACAACTCTACATCCAGAAATATGTCAATTGTTGACAAACCATCAGTCGCCCCAGATCATACACATTTCCCTGACATAGTGGCTGATGTAGATGAAGGTACATTATCCTTATTTATATTTCTAACATTTGTGTTGTTTTCATTGATTTTTGGGGTTAGTAGTTGTAAGTGTTGTTTTTATCGTTGTGTTGTTTTATCTTGGATATTAATTTTCAGTTTTATTTCTATTTTTGCTTTGTTTGCCACTGATTATTAGTTGTTAGTGCTGTTTTTATTTTTCTGTTGTTTCTTAGTGGCTATAGATAAATACTTGTTGGTGTTTTCTATTGTCTATTGCTTTTTACGTGTTAGTGTTAGTTCTGTTTTTGTGGGGTTTTCTATTGTCACTTGGTGCTTTTTCTATTATTATGTTGTTTTCCATTTTGACTATTGGACATTAGTTTTTATTGTTGTTTCTATTGTTTGCGTTGTTTTCCATTGACTATTGGTTATTATTTTCTATTGATGTTTATATTTCGGTGGTGTTTTCTATTCTCTATTGGTACAGAATTAGTTTTTTTTTAGCAGTTGTTCTATTCTTGTAGAGTTTTCGATTGACTAGAGGTTATTAGTTGTTTGTGTTGTTCCTATTGTATGTGCTGTTTTCTGTTGACTATTGGCTATATTTTATTGGTGTTGATCTAATTATATATAATATTGCATTGTGTTATATTGGCTATTGGTTATTAATTAGCAGTGCTGTTTCTAATTTTGGGATTTTTTTTTCTATTAGCTATTAGTTATTACTTGGAACTATTGTTTGTAATCTGTACTGTGTTCTCTTTCCTTTTGGATATGCGTTTTCCCTATTGCCGATAATCCTTAATATTTCTGAATCAATGTTTAGCGTGGATTTAAGGCATGTGACGTCATATATTTCAAGTAAATCAATTATATATTCTACTCAGAAATAAAGAAAGGATATGCAAGTAAAATTAACACAGTTTTTGTCCAGATCTATTCCGTCGTCTTAATCATACAAAAGTGGAATTTAAGACTGGTAAAACAATGCAATTCACTAATGCACTAATTGATCTCAGTATGCAGGCAATACATTATATGATATCAAACAAGAACATATATCTCCTTTTTTTTACGTATTTAACATATAGTCTAACACTTCATTTTTCTCAGCTTTATTTCTTTTCATCTATGTTGACATCATGGCATTCAAAAACATCTTAGCGACATTTAAAAGCCTACGATATATGTTTATTACCTATTGCGGTTATTTACATTCATGGTGTGGGAATGTGTGCTTTATTACATTGTCCTTTAAGGTTCATCACATCAAATGGCATGCAATAACAATTAGCATCCTTTATTTCGAAAACCGCTCCCTATTATACACAAATAGATGCAAGTCAACCTACCTAAGGATAGCGGCCACAACAACCCACCATTAGATTTGCTATCACATTGAATAAGGATAATAAAAAAATTACCGAACACCGAGCAATCTTCCAAAGGGAAAGTCAAACCTCATAAATCAACAAACAGAAAAATCAGTCTACAACCGGAAAACTGGGAAAACCGCAATGCCCCTGACTTGGTACAGGCATTTCTAAAGAAATGGTGGATTGAATCAGATTGAATAGTACAATTTTTTCCACTGATTGAATAGTATAGAGCGTTATTCCCCTGAAAGGGGGCGATTGCATATAGTATGTACCACACAATCAGACTTTATCAGGTTTATGTTACCTCATTGTTCCAATACCTCTACATCCACGTCTGATGATCGTGACCAGGATGTCACCTTCACTAGATTTTGTTTGCTAATAGTCTTGATTCGTAAAAAAATGTGTAAAAACGCTAGATAAACCCGAATTGGCTATCAAGAATGGATAATCTAAGTGACACTGACAACATTGGGCACAGGGCACCAGATGAAGACAAATAAAGCACAAACAAACAACACACGCAAAAATCTTAAAGAGATGAACACATCAAACACCAAAGGGTTGGATCCAGGTGCTAGCGAAGGATAAGCAACTTCTTCCTTTAATAAAACACCCGCCATGTGACTGATATAGTCGTAGGGCACCACTATTCACAATAAAGCAACCTAATTTATAATTCATGTTCTTCTTTGTTACAGGTTTAGTTGCAGGAATGTCAATATTGGTTGTTGGATTATTTGCTAGTTGTATATTTGCTGCCTTTGCCAGGTAATTATGTAAAATAATGTATCTGTGCTGGCTTTTTCCCGATCATTACTTAAAACATATACTTTTTGCTTTTGCCAGATAATTATGATTGTGTTTTGTTTCTGCCAGGTAAGATAAATACCAGGTTATTCGAGGAATAACATATGTTATGTGAAGAGCTAAGTAGTGCTTTTATCTCATGAATGTTAATCAGGTCCCAAGATGCACGTGCGATCACATGACCTACATCGCTTAAGTTGGAAATACGCGTTGCGTTATCGAATCCAAAAGTTCACAAGTTGCATTTGGTAGGCAATTGTTTGCTTTCTATCTAGAAGCGAACTAAATTCATTATTCATGTTACCTTCAGTTGATATAAATAGTTGATAAAGTTGACTATCAGATCAGAGGGCTATATATTAGAAAGCTGAATATATATTCTTACATTTAGTAAATAGACAAGGTAGGAAGATAACAGAACATATTTACGATAGAATATAGCCAAAAAAAAAACGTAAAGAAAGGTGTGCTTGAATATATGACAAACTATCGCAATACCTGATAAGAAGTTTTAGAAATACCTTCCATGAATAAATATAGATTCATCACGTTGGTCACAGTTGGTAACATTTTAAATTCTACTCATCTTTATGTAAGATTAAATCTAATATCAATCATGGCGAGGTAGCAGATCACTTTGAACTGTTTCTGGGAGGTCGTTTTAAATAGCATTTAACATTTGTATTTGTGTGTTTGCTTTTTGTGTTTTGTTTGTTTGTTGACTAGTATCACTTTGATGGTAAACTATACCTAATCAATTCTCAACAGATAAAGTATATACTAAATATTATAAGAAGTATATTCATTGACTTACTGTCAAATAACGGTCGAATATGGTTCTCATATTCCACAATATTGACCTATTTGAACAATGTATTCTGATTGGACATAATTCGTACGCAAATACCAAGCTTTTATTTATAATCGTCCAGTCAAGCCGCTTAATAGAATGTCCTGTGTTTTATGATCGTAGGGCTAGACCGTTTACAGTTAAAATCATCATACAAATATATATATATATATA
>MJUT01040426.1:58487-72905 GCA_002080005.1 Gigantidas platifrons | reverse complement strand
CTCGGCTGCTTCAGATGGAAAATCAGTTCCTGTTCCACTAGTGGCAGAGAATCACTGTACTTGTTTACGCATTCAGTTTCTCGCTTTGATATCTTGAAACTCTCCGTAGATCAACAGTAAATAAAATAAAAATAATATATAAGGTTTATATTAACGTTTGTAACCGAAAATACCTCACTCGATATGTGGTTGTCGTCTCATATGAAATTGAAATCGATTTGAATTATTTTTCTTGTCTCTCAAAATTGAAGAAAAGGATTGCATTTGTTTTCTACAACTTAGCACAAATGTCATCCATTGGGAGTGTAGGTGTGTAGATCTCTATCAACGTCAGATCAAAAAAAATATGCCATAAATAAGATAAGATTAACACATTCAGCAAACCATTATCTTCTCAACTTAGATCATCGCTTTTTATCATAGGACGTTTCATTTCAACATTACCCACTTCAATTGATATCAGTTTCGTCATAAATACATTGTTAATTGTTATTGTATGATTCCATTTCACTGCAGCATTGAATATATAGTACACTATCTTAATAATACCAAATATTGAGTACAATATCTCAACAGCATTACATATTTAGTAAACCATCTCAACAGCATTAAATATTGAATAGTCCATCTCAACAGCTTTAATAATGAGTACAATATCTTACCAATATTAAGCATTGAGTAAAACATTTCAACAGCATTAAATATTGGGTAGTCCATCTCAACAGCAATATATATTGAGTACAATATCTCAACAATATTAAGTATTGAGTAAAACATCTCAACAACATTAAATGTTGAGCAAACCATCTCATCTCAACAGCATTAAATATAGAGTANTGTAAAAATTGTTGAAAATCAAAATCAATATAATATGCACACCTTCAGTGTTGGTACTAACCGTCTACAATATATAACAGGTCTAGCTCAAAACCTGTAGGAGGAGTTAGCAGGACAAACCATATATCCTATATGGATTTAGCAAAAAAGGTCTAAGTTAATCCATCCATAATATGGTAAAACATTGTCGAAAGTCAAAATCCATAAAATATGCACACCTTCAGTGTAAGTACTAACTGTCTACAAAATATAAAAGGTCTACCTCAAAAACTGTAGGAGGAGTTAGCCGGACAAACTATGCATACTAAGTGTGACGAACGGACGGACGGACACACGGACGGACGGACAGGGGTAAGATAATATGCCCCCGACCAATAGTCGCGGGGGCATAACAAACTAAAGATGAATGCGAACCCCACTAGAACCGTGGGTGAACGCAGGTGCTTCAGAAGGAAAATATATTCATGTTCCACTAGTGACGGAAAATCACTGTACATGTTTACAGATTCAGTTTCTCGCTTTGGTATCTTGAAACTCTCCGCAAATCAAAAGTAAGAACAAATCCTTTAAAGATATATATATATATATAAGGTTTATATTAACGTTTGTAACCGAAAATACCCCACTCGATATGTTGGTTGTCGTCTCATATGAAAATGAAAAAGACTTGAATTGTTTTTTCTTGTCTCTCAAAATTGAAGAAAAATATTGCATTTGTTTTCTGCATCTTAACAAAAATGTCATTCATTGTGAATGTAGGTGTGGAGATCTCTCCCAACATCCGATCAAAAAATATGTCATAAATAAGATTAAATTAACTCATTTAACAAATCTTTATAAGCTCAACCTATATCATAACGTGTTCCTAAAGAATGTTCCCTGTCAGCTTCACCCACTTTTATCTAGTCAATTTCAGTTTCTTCATATGTTATTGTATGACTGCATTTCACTGTAGCGTTATATATTGAAACCAATATCTCAACAACATTAAATATTGAGTAAACCATCTCAACAGCATTACATATTGAGTAAAACATCTCAACAACATTGAATATTGAGCAAACCATCTCAACAGCATTAAATATTGAGTAAACGATCTCAATAGCATTAAATATTGAGTAAAACATATCAATAAAATTAAATATAAACAATCTCACCGACATTAAATATTGAGTAAAGCATCTTAACAACATCCAATATTGAGTAAACAATCTCAGCAGCATTAAATATGGAGTAAAACATCTCAATAGCATTAAATATTGCGTAAACTATCTCAACAACATTAAATATTGAGTAAACAATATCACCAGTATTAAATATTGAGTAAAGCATCTCAACAACATTAGATATTGAGTAAACTATCTCAACAGCATTACATATTGAGTAAACCATCTCAACAGCATTAAATATTGATTAAAACATATGAATAACATTAAATATATAGTAAAGAATCTCACCGGCATTAACTATTGAGTAAACAATCTCACAAGCATTAAATATTGAGTAAACCATCTCAACAGCATTAAATATTGAGTAAACATTCTGAACAGAATTAAATATTAAATAAATCAAGCCAACTCAAGAGCATTAAATATTGAGTAAAGCATCTCAGCAGCATTAAATATGGAGTAAACCATCTCAACAGCATTAAATATTGCGTATGATATCTCAACAACATTACATATTGAGTAAACAATCTCACCAGCATTAAATATTGAGTAAACCATCTCACCAGCATTATATATGGAATAAACCATTTCAACAGCATTACATATTGATTAAAGCATATCAAGAACATTAAATATTAGATAAACCATCTAAACAGCATTATATATTGAGTAAAGCCTCTCAACAACATTACATATTGAATAAACTGTCTAACAAGCATTAAATATTGGGTAAAGCATCTCAACAACATTAAATATTGAGAAACCGATCTCAACAGCATTAAATATTAAAAACACAAAAACACGAGTTGACAATTCAGGTACTGGTTATGACAATCAAACATGTGAGGAGTTTCGACTTGTTAGTTTAACTATAATTATCCCTTCTTGATAATTGAATTTAAAACTTTACAAAAATGGCATCCATTGTATATGTAGGCGTGTAAATCTGTGTCAATATCCGATCATAAAATATGGCAGAAATAAGATTCAATTAACATATTTTACAAACTATTATCGTCTCAACTATATCACCCCGTTTTCCTAAAGAAAATTCCCTTTGAGCCGCACACGGTTCAAATGGATATTTCCCGTTAAGTTTTATGGTCAGGTGACAAAGATAGTTGTATAGTTTAATTCTGACACATCTAAACTTGTGACCTCCTTGAACAAAATCGCATTCGTACAGCCTATCACTTAGATATTATAGCTCACTCTTTATGGCTGATTTACCTTCGTATAATATGGAAATTGTACAGGTTTCATAGACATGCACGTACATTTAAAATACAAATAACGGTACTTGTTTTGCCGAATAGTACGCCAAGATTCATACCTATACATTTAGTATGTGTGAATTGACAAACGACTAGATTGTGATTTACCACTAGTGGAGCAGGAATTGCCTACCCTTCCGGAGAACATGCGTTCACGCCCGATTTTAGTGGGGTTCGTGTTCTTCGATCTTTAGTGTTATGTGTATGTTTTGCAGATCGTTTTTTGTCTATTTTGTCCTTTTTTGACGCGATTGTGTTATCTGTTCTTCGATTTACGGATTCTGATTATCCCTCTTCTCACCATTTAATTTAGTTTCATTATAAGATTATTGCTCTGATTGACGAAACCACGAACACACATGTTTTGCTATTGAAATTAGTTGAAGTCTGAGGATACAACATGATAATTAAAATCTGAAAATGGCAACCGGACAGACAATACCATGGCTAAATGAAACAAGACAAAGCCTCTGCAAAAAATTACACAAAAACTAAGGATGGACGCGAACCCCACTAACACCGGGGGTAGGGGGAGACATCTTGAGCTTATGATTGTGTCTAATCCGTTGTCATGTTTTGTTTTGACAATAAATAAGTTTAAAGACCGGGGGGGAGGGGGGGGGGTGATCTCGGCTGCTTCAGATGGAAAATCAGTTCCTGTTCCACTAGTGGCAGAGAATCACTGTACTTGTTTACGCATTCAGTTTCTCGCTTTGATATCTTGAAACTCTCCGTAGATCAACAGTAAATAAAATAAAAATAATATATCAGGTTTATATTAACGTTTGTAACCGAAAATACCTCACTCGATATGTGGTTGTCGTCTCATATGAAATTGAAATCGATTTGAATTATTTTTCTTGTCTCTCAAAATTGAAGAAAAGGATTGCATTTGTTTTCTACAACTTAGCACAAATGTCATCCATTGTGAGTGTAGGTGTGTAGATCTCTATCAACGTCCGATCAAAAAAAATATGCCATAAATAAGATAAGATTAAAAAAACACATTCAGCAAACCATTATCTTCTCAACTTAGATCATCGCTTTTTCTCATAGGACGTTTCATTTCAACATTACCCACTTCAATTGATATCAGTTTCGTCATAAATACATTGTTAATTGTTATTGTATGATTCCATTTCACTGCAGCATTGAATATATAGTACACGATCTTAATAATATCAAATATTGAGTACAATATCTCAACAGCATTACATATTTAGTAAACCATCTCAACAGCATTAAATATTGAATAGTCCATCTCAACAGCTTTAATAATGAGTACAATATCTTACCAATATTAAGCATTGAGTAAAACATTTCAACAGCATTAAATATTGGGTAGTCCATCTCAACAGCAATATATATTGAGTACAATATCTCAACAATATTAAGTATTGAGTAAAACATCTCAACAACATTAAATGTTGAGCAAACCATCTCATCTCAACAGCATTAAATATAGAGTATACCATCTCAACAGCATTAAATATTGAGTACAATATCTTAGCAATATTAAATATTGAGTAGACCATTTCAACAGTATTAAATATTGAGTACAATATGTCAACATCATTAAGCATTGAGTAAAACATCTCAACAGCATTAAATATTGAGTAGTCCATCTCAACAGCATTAAATATTGAGTACAATATCTCAACAACATTAAGTATTCAGTAGACCATCTCAACAGCATTAAATATTAAGTACAATATCTTAACAATATTAAATATTGAGTAGACCATCTCAACAGCATTATATATTGATCATAATATCTGAACAATATTAAATACTGAGTAGACCATCTCAACAGCAATAAATATTGAGTAAAATATGTCAACAGCATTAAATATTGAGTAGTCCATCTCAACAGCATTACATATTGAGTACAATATATCAACAACATTAAGTATTGAGTAAATTATCTCAACAACATTAAATATTGAGTAAACCATCTCAACAGCATTAAATATTGAGTAGACCATCTCCAACAGCATTAAATATTGAGTATAATATCAAAACAATATTAAATATTGAGTACAATATCTTAACAATATTAAATATTGAGTAGACCATCTCAACAGCATTACATATTGAGTACAATATCTTAACAATATAAAATATTGAGTAGACCATCTCAACAGCTTTAAATATTGAGTACAATATCTTAACAATATTAAATGTTGAGTAGACCATCTCAACAGCATTACATATTGAGTACAATATCTTAACAATATTAAATATTGAGTAGACAATCTCAACAGCATTACATATTGAGTACAATATCTTAACAACAAACTATTATCGTGTCAACTATATCATCCCGTTTTCCTAATGAAAATTCCCTTTCAGCCTCACATGGTTTAAAGGGGTATTTGCCGTTAATTTGTATGGTGAGGTGACTAAGAGTGTTATATAGTTTAAATCTGACAGATATACATTTATTAACTCCTTCAGCAAAATCGCATTCGTAACGGCTTTCACTTAGACATTATAGTTCACTCTTTGAGGCTGAATTACCTTCGTAAAATATGGAAATTGTACAGGTTTTATATACATACACGTACATATAAAATACAAATAGTACTAGTTGTTTTAATGATACGGATTCTGATTGCCCCTTTGGTATCTTCAAACTCTTCTTACCGAAGGTGTAATAACATAAAACAAATACAGTGATATGGTGTTTGGTGTTAAAAAATGTTTGGTGCAAAGTTATTAAAAAAAGGAAATAAGGGAACTAGGTACTGTTGGTGTTAGGTGAAATATTTACTGTTTACTATAAACTTTTGTACATATAAAAATAAACTGTTATTTTGACGTTAGTGAGGTCAGGTGATCCAAGAAGTGAACGGTCAACTGTCAATTTCAAAGAAATATTAATTTGATCGATATATCGATTTCTTGAATCATTGAACAATTAAAGAGATAGTGTGAATTAGTTTCAGGGACCCCTTGATGGAATCTAGTTGGACGAATTTACTATATGTTTAGTGATAGATGATGTCCGTTACGAATTCCGCATATAAACTATGTTCGGTTCGTCTTTACCTCCAGTTGGTCGTATTTACTTTATTTGTGTTTGTTTACGTATAGTGCTACCTGGATTCCATTAATACACCTCAAAGAACAGGAGATATAAGATACAACAGAAACAACTTCCTCTTCCTCGTTTCTTGATATTTACATCACATTTGACAACGATATTCAACTTCCTTCCAGACCCTGTGACAAATGAGGTGACTTCAATTTTTCCATTATACATTCTTCACACCATCTTGATAATAGATACAATAACGTAGCCCTCAGTCCGCTTGTGCTCCCATGGGGGTTACGATTCGGTCCCATTCAACATAATGGAGCAGCGCCCGGAGTGATTCACACCGGGCGGTTTTTTGTCCTAATTCCGTTGTAAGTGTTTGGGAAAATTAACAGGGATGACAGATACATATATTTAGGTAAAGCTTGAGGTGCTAAGTAAACGCTGCATCAATCCATGGTAGACTTATATCCATCTGAAAATTTGAATGCATGACATCTTCTTTCTGTCCGACATTTTGTTTACAAGTGGCTACTTCACGTGCACTTGCCTCGTTTCGGAGATATCCTTATTTAGATCGATTGCCGTAATCATCGTAGTCAAAGTTTTCCATAACTGGCATTCAGATCCATATATGGATAGGCTCCGCCCATCGCGAGAGAGTGCGTAATGTGTCATAGCGGACAAGAAACAATTTTCAAATACGAAATCAATTGTGAAGGTAGAAACAGGTATTGTAACACTTATTTCGTATCATAATTACTTAAAAATTGTAGGGAATAATAAGTTATGAAAACATATGCAAAAAGAAAGTTGAAATATTCGCGGAACTAAAACTATAATTTGCTCCGATTACGTTGAATTTGGACCGAATCGCAACCCTCTCGGGAGCACAAGCGGACTGAGGGTTACGTGATCATATCAACCTTGATAATAATAGGCAACCCACTCACGCGTATGGAGTTTAAATTTCACACTTTGCACGCTACGCTAGACCTTGCAGTTTGTATTCAGATTGTTCACAATATCGCCGTATTCTGAGTAGGTACATATAGCTATGATATAATATTCTGCATTACGAAAATTAAATATATTATCATTAAGATTACAGCTTTCTTTGTATTAACGCTGTTTGGCCGGTTTTATGTGAGGATTGACATTTTACTGACATGTAAAACATACATTTCCATGACTGCATCATTTCACTAAAGGTGGACGTTTGGGCCCAACAAACTATTCTAATCCCGCCATGTTTGTTGAAGTGCCTGTACGTAGCCAGGAGAGTGAGAGATCATGTATGAGTGTTAGGGGTGTCGATTCTCCCCTCTCTACGTATTTGCCCATTGTATATTGAAAATTGTCTGAGAGCAAAGCATTTTTTTCATTATTCTTTTATTATGTTTGTATGGTCTCTGGCTTGTCAAATAATGGTCATATGTTCTTGAACATTAAACTGTAGTTATAGATAGTGTTGCATTTTCATTAACTTTATATTAAAAAAAAATAATAATAACTCGCGGGATGTATATTGCTGCTTTGTATTTTTTTTATAAAACTAGCTGAACCCCGCCACTTTCATCGCTGTGCCTGTAATAATCCAGGAGAGTGAGCGACAATTATTTGTTCGTTTTGCCTCTTCCTATGATTTCATATTGGATTTTGACAATTTTTTGTTTCCTTAGCTCGGGATATATGTTGATATTTTGTCCTCTTTCAGGCCTTTTAAATTTTAATAATATTTTCTTTCCTTTATTTTTTTTGGTCTGTTTTTCTTATTTCTTTCTTCTTCAGCAATTACCCTTTCAGTTTATCTTTTCAAGTTCTGAAATGTGTCGCATCCTTACCGGTACGGAAAAGCTTTTAGTGACATATTAAACAAACATACATAAAATTATTCGAATACAAAAAGAAATTGATAAAGTGCGTAAATGTCCCGATTAACTACTAAAATTGCAATAAGAAAGGGACAATTAAAAACTGTAAAATTACGAAGGACAGACAACATAATGTCCCAGAGAAAAACATGAAATGGACAAACAATGATCCACAAATCAATGCACAAACAACCAACGAGCCAGCAATATGAACCCTACCAAAGACAGAGGTGAAAGCAGCAGTTATTCTGGATGGGTAACAGTTCCTGCTCCACTAGTGACACCTGTAGAGTTACTGTTGAAAGACACTGACGTCATCTGTCATGGAAATAGTGTTAGACACCTATATTCGTAAATAAAGACAAATAACATTAATAAAACATGAATTCGCAACAACTTAAAGGGAGCGAAAACGAACTGATTATGGAAATCGCCATTTGTCATGCATTTCCCATTTTAGTGATTACTGCGTAATAGTGTGGGACAATATAATTATTACTTTACCATTAAGAAGACATTATACTATATATAAAGGTTATCGAATGCCTTTCATAAAGGCTTGTGAGGAAATGTTATATACAATTTTGGCGAAAGTGTTAATTTCAACTAGCATATTTGAACGCGCGCGCATATTTCAAAATTTGCGCGGGTTGTGAAATACTATAAAATTCACACTTTGAATATCTATGATTAAGTATTATAACAAACGACCATCCATTAGCATGTCGATTGTATTACCGTTCACATCATTCTTTTCTGTAGAAGATTTACCTAGAGAGGTATTATCGTCTGTTGCCAATATGGTAAGCGAAAATATAAGACTAGTGCGGAAACTTTCACAAACTTTTACGCCACCTTTCAAATTTACAACAACAACGAAAGGCAAGAAATAGCTGGAATAAACATTACTGTGAAACTAAGACATTTGTGCGTGTGAAGGATTTCTGATAAGAGAGATATTACTCGTAACATTTGCCATACATATTGTTGTATTTGTGCGTGTAGTAGATCATGTTTAACGGACGATAACTCTGATCTGTGTATCATATTGTAAACTGTTGATGTACAATTGTAGTAATATACTTGCAAATAACAATGACGTTGTTTAAGCAAACTCGTTTAAGACAAACATAGAAAAGACTCTACTGTAATTGTTTCAACACACAAAAAAGGTTTAGCTACCATCCATTGTAGAACATTATGCCACCGCTTAATACCAAGGACACACATACAGGTATGTGAGACGATGATGAACTAAATGTAGAAGAATGGTAGAAAGACATTTCAATCTGCACTCGTGTTAAATTTACAGTGGAGGAGGACAATCATTTATCACTAACATGTCATGTAAATATTGTTATTTGTAAAATATAGTTAAATATGTAGTTAATTCATGTCTATTTTATTTTGTTTTGTAATTAGTTCAATTATTAGCTCAGTTAGTTAAGTGCATATTGTACGACTGGTAAAAAAATTGAAAGGAAAAATTGAATTGAATGAATGAATGAATGCATTTTAGTTTCATATACCAAATACATATAGTTACAGAGAGGTAAATAATAACATACAGCATATTAAGTTCTGTACATGTGTGGAAAAATTACCATTACACTAACCAGGTGGCACTTTCATATTAATATTTTTTTATAAATTTATAAAATTGATATCAGAAAATTATGCCCATCATATATTTTCATTACATTTGTTGTTTTAAACAAAAGTATGAGAAAACTAAGCTAAAAATAATAAAATGAAGCGGACACAATTAATGACAAACTTAGGGCAACATATTTTTTTAAATTTCCTCTCTTACTGAAATAAGGAATATTTATTGCAGAATGTTAATATTGCTTCCAAATGAGTTTTATCGATATTTTAGAAAATATAAGCTGTTTTTTAATGTTCTGGCAAAACACGTAGTATTAATATTGGCATTGGTTCCTTTTCTCAAATAACTGTTTTAATTGTTCTTATAGATAGCCAATCACAGGTTCGAGAATCGTAACTATCACGTAAATATCAACAAGTGTTGCTTTCTTAATATCAATGTTCTGGAAGTAATTTATATGCGTCAGGAAAGACAAAGCAATATTTACATTTAGTTTAATGTATATTATATCATAAAAGAATTATTTCTTCGAAATCATTTTGTTATTTATTTTTACTTCGGATTCGTTCTGTTATTCAGTTTTTCTTGGTTTGTTTTTCATATGGTGAACATCGTTATCAGTACAATTCAGACATCCATGATACATTACAGAGAAAACTATCACGAATCCTCTCAATTATTTAATTCGGTCTATCATATGAAATGACTGATCCGCTGACGAGACTATGATGTTGGGCCATATATAAAAACATAATCTAGCTTCCACTTTCTGACTGATCCGCTGTCGAGACTATGGGGTTGGGTTAAATATAAAAAGAGAATCTAGCTTCTATTGTTCTCTTTGTTGTATTATTAACAGCTCCTTTAAACATGGGAAACACAGTTTCAGCTAATTGACACATTCAGATTTCTGGTGTACGTACCTCTAACATGGGCGGCAGTTTGTTTCGCATAGTGTACCAAAACAAACAAAGTGTGCCTCGCGTTAAGAGGATGATGACTGGATGCGTGGACGAGACATATTGTTAAGCATCTGTTAATAGCTGGCAACAGATTTGTTAGACCATCTGGTATTATGTCCGAGTCTTTTGTTCCTATTTGATTAGATTTGATTTTTGGTGTTTTAATGCCACTTTCAGCAATATTTCAGCTATATCATGGCCACCAGTTTTAGTGGTGGTGGAAACCGGAGTACCAGGAGAGAACCACCGACCATGAGCAAGCAACTGGTAAGCTGTATCACTTGCGGCTGCGAGTCGAGCGAACCCACGCCGTATTGGTGATAGGCTTGTATGAATTGTTAGGTAATCCAACTACCTAACTCATTGAGCCACCCGGGCCCCTTTCTTTTGTTCCTGTTTCCATTTTAACTGTGTATGTACATTGTGCGTCTGTTCTGTATAGTATAATGGACGTGTCGTGTAGCTCCTTTGACGTAGGTATTACATGTTTGTCCGTCATAATATGTCAACAATCTATATTACCTGGATGTTATCAGGGTATTGACCGGAATCAGTCATATTTATGACGGACAACATTTACAGCAGATCCCCGTTGTGTTTCGTTTGCTGTATTTTCAGGTGTATTTATGTAGCATTCTGAAGGTGATAATTGTCAGGGAAAACCATGTATATGTCACCTTCGATTGTCAATTTGTTTTTACTGGGATTCTTGATTGTCTTTCGTACTATTTTAACCAGGGAAAGTAAGTCATCTACTCAGTCATGTAGTTTGTTTTGTATTGTAGAATGTTATTTGCTTTCGCAATTGGCAAAATAGCTTTTCATTTTGACATTTTACCTTTCTAACCGATATCTGAATCAGATTCAGGAAATTAGATTAATTCTTAAAATAACACAATATAAGGTGAACAATATCCACTTTGTTTCATTAAGTGCTACTTTTGGCTAGGAGAGGCCTTCATTTCCACAACAATTCAATTATTACTACAACGTAATCTTTTTATTTTTGCTAATGATCAATGTTTACGTAGATGTATGTCTGTAGCTGTAACAGTGAATTCTTTCCACCGGTGTATTCTTTCCTTTTGGATAAAACACAATAGGGTAGAAATTCCACGACAGAAATACACTGGTGTAATTCGTCTGACAGAATAAACACACTAGTACGAGGTAGAAATACACTAGGGTATCTACGTACCCGGACATTCTGCACACCGGAAAGAAAGTACTCTTACATAGCTATCAATAGTATATCATAGAGTACAACAGTTGGTGCTGATGTGACGTTTGTCGCTCAGGAGTATAAATAATTAAAAACAAAACAAGAATAACATCTCGATAAATTTCTGCTGTACATT
This sequence comes from Gigantidas platifrons, assembly GCA_002080005.1. Classification (NCBI taxonomy): domain Eukaryota; kingdom Metazoa; phylum Mollusca; class Bivalvia; order Mytilida; family Modiolidae; genus Gigantidas; species Gigantidas platifrons. The sequence continues at coordinate 60,782 of MJUT01040426.1, read as the reverse complement.
ATGTTGTCAAAATATTGTTTGAAACTAGATTGATTGTTTCATTGAACAGGACAAAAATCAAAATAGTATGATGGTATGTTGAATGTTTTGTAGCAATACATGTTTTGTGGATACTCATATTGCCATCAAGTTTTTAAACATTAGATATCAAAATCATACAAAGAGGCAAAATTTGATAGCACTAACACACAAATATATGACCGGGCACTATCCTGGCTTTGCACATGCACTGCAATCTAAAAAAAACATGGCAGTGGGAGTGGGTTGCTAGATTTATGTGGCCAAACCTCTCCCTCTTAGTAACAAAAATCTTAAACAGTGATGATTAAAATGCCATTAATGTCATACCGTAACGAGGTCAAACTGGTTAATTATATCACAATCCTCATCATCTTGCTGAATGTAATTCCAACTGCAATGCATATACAAGCCATCAACAAATCCTGCAGATATTCGCTTCCTCTCAAAAGACACAATGCGAAAGACATAAGTGAGTGTGATTGTTATTTAGACAAACACGCTTAGTTGGATTTTAATAGTGCTAGCTCACTGCAACAACAGCCCTTTGATAGACATGTCATTCACCTCTCCTGATTCTGGGCCAACCCACATTTCCTCTTTCTCCAGCTTAGTGTTGCGTGCTTCGTTTAAAAAAAAACAGCAACTACCAATTTTATAGTCTTTGGTTGACCCGATCGAGGCACGAACCCACGATCTGCTGAACATTAGGTAAGCATTCTAGCCATTAAACCAAACCACCGGTTTAATGGTTATAATGTGGACAGTACAATAGTAGGGTAAATGAATGCTTGTAGTTCACTAATTACTAGCTACTGTGGTAGAATATGTTGGTCAATGACGATTACTATTATGACCAAAAGTATAAATGATACTTGTAACAGAATCAATATAAATTAGGCATGAAATAAATATTAGATAGATGCATGACTCTGTCACCTGTGAATTAGGTGGACAAGTCTCCACTATAAACACACATTAAGCAAGACTACATTCTGACTATGAAAGAACATCCCAATCTAATAAAAATATGTCTTAAATTGGTCGCTACTTTTTCTGATATGTTTCCCATAAAACGAATTTTAAGACATTAAAGGGGTAATGAGAAATCGTACATCAAAGAAGGGCAGATACTACAATGGTCTAAAGAAAAGGACAAGAAGACTAACAACGGTGTACAACACAAAACACAGAAATTTTAAGTTCGAGCAATACGCATAACTTTAAAAAAAAATGGTGGTAAAAGCAGGCGCTCGGGAAGGGCCTGCAGTTCATGCTCCACCTGTGACACCCGTCGTATTACGACACCAGCTTCATCTGATATGGGAATCGTGTTGGATACCAGAATGACATTTAACGATATATATAAATGAACAAATTCATGTTCTACATGAACAATATTATGAACAAACAAAGTATTAAAGTAATATGACGAATATGAAAAGAAAGTGTATGCAGTCGTATTGAACTATTATCCCACTAATAACGACCAAGTGAACAACGACCTCTCGTCTCAAGTAATGGAACACAAAAAGGCCACGACAAACTGAAAATATAGTGTTTTGTAAATCTAAGAATTGACTTGGGACAGGCATAATCACGTGGCGTTACGAAATAGTAAAAGCTATATCATAGTTATTATCTCTCTCAACTGAGTCTTTCATTTCAGAGAAGGACATTTATTATATTATCCTGATTAGCATATTCATCTAAGTACAGACACAATTTTAGCACAATAAATGTACGACCACGTTTTCCAGCATACTGCATGTAAATCATAATTAGAAACGAGTCTATTGGTCTGAAGTCGAGCAAAAAATTGATGGTATATAGATAACGCATTTCGTGTAATGGCACAGTAGCCATTGGTGGATTCTGTATAATTTTTTCTGGGTTCTCCTTTGTCTCTAGCAAATTAAATATCCATGCCTATTATTAGTGTCAGAAGTCAACGACATTTAGCACTCGCCCTCCTATGTGCTTTCAGCGTACATTGAATATATGTATATTGTATTTGAAGGCTAATTCATTTCAAATCATTAACGCTTTACTGTCGACATTAATTAAATACTGAAAATATATGGAGTTGTAAATTTAAAGATTGACTTGGGATCAGGAAAATCACGTGGAGGTACCAAATATGTTTTCAACTATATCGTGAACATTGGTATGGAGTCAGTAATCAAATGATAAAACAGACGATATATACAATAGACAAATAATAGAAAAGATACCATTAACACACTTGGTTATTATTTACATTCCAATCTAACGCAC
>MJUT01040426.1:11845-29716 GCA_002080005.1 Gigantidas platifrons | reverse complement strand
TATAAAATCTCATGAATAAAATGGAAAATAAAAAAATACCATACTATCAAAGCTGTTTCAAATATCCAGTAGAAAAAAACGTCAAAAGAGGCAAGATCAGTACCACTAACATGACCGCTCATTTTAATTGTTTGGTACAAGCACTTCTTAGAAAAGTGGCGGATGCTAAATCAATTTTGTGGGCCACAAATGTCCCATCTTTGCTAAAAAAAAAATTCAGTGGGTTGTATATAACAGCTTCTGTTATATACAACCCACTGAATCACCCGATGGAGTCATAATACCCTTCATAAAATAATAATTTCAAATATAGAGTATTTGATAAATTATGTGTAAGGGAAAGGCAAAAAGGAAATGTCTGTAAACGGTTAGAATACACACATTTTTATAGAGGTTCAATATATGGTATTCTACCAAATCCAAAAATATCTTGATTATAATGCGATAAAATGAACCATGTTCGTAAAACTTGCATGACGAATTACAGTAAAGAAATCAAACACAACAAAAAGTTATGTTATCCGTTTTCTGTTTACTAAGTTTCAGCGTTGTGTTTTATTTTAGTTTTGTTTGATTTCATCCTGTGTTTTGTGCCAATGTGCCAATGTTGCCTGTATCCCTGGAGTGTCCCTTCTTGATTTTCCATCTCGGTTTGCTGTAATGTTTATTAGTCATTGATACGAAACACTAGAGTTTAGATTACTATGTAAACAAGACTACTTCATCAATCTCCTCCAAAATAAAAGACACAACTGGGTGCGAGTAACAGAAAAGTCATTACATGACTCATTATTGCTATAGCAAATTGAGGAACCTAGTGTGGATGGGTAAAAGCATAGGTTTGAAATAAAACATGTGACGTTATATATTCCTGTTATGCCATTTCAATATAACTGGAGGATTAGGCACATAACACTAGTTCAGCCCCACCACATTTTATGGACATGTACGTACCAAGCCGGGGAAAGTGAGTTCATTAAGAATAGCTACGAGTAAGGCGTGTCTATCAAAACACAAAAGAATCCCCCCCAAAAGCACACACACACACACACAAACACACACACACACACACACACAAACACACACACACATATACATCAAGCAAAACAAAAATTGTATGTCAGCATTCATCGTCAATAAGGGTAATAACAAAAGTAACAATCTTCCAAAGGGAAAGTCAAAACTTATAAGTATATAAACAGACAAAACCAGTCAGCAACCGGAAAACTGTGAAAACAGTAATGAACCTGACTTGGTACAGGCATTTCCAAGAAATGGTGGGTGGATGATAGTTGACACTCGGGCCATGAGTGGAGAGTAATATAAGTGTGATCAGCTGTGGGTAGCTGACAAGGGACAACTTTTGATCATCGTAATTGAAAATTAATAATACACGTAATGTTTGTTTGGATATTTTAACATTTATTCTGCAACTTTCATTCTAGTAACTATTTTTTCCTATTTGCAAGAGGAAATAAATATACAGTTTATCTTGTAATAAATAAACATTTTACCTTATAATGAATGAACATTTTATCTTACAGTAAATACACATTTTAACTTATAATGAATACATAGTTGAACTTACAATAAATGGACATTTTAACTAACAATAAATAAACATTTGAACTTACAATAAAAATACATTAGAATCTTATGGTAAGATACGATTACAAAATGTGTAAATGACACGACAGTCATTGATGCTTTTTCTTCTCCTGTCTAACACAAAAGATTACAATTCGTCTACATCGTTTTATCAGATTATACAATCTTGCTTCATTCTTTAAATTTTCATATGAGATTAAGTTGTTACCATGCCTCCTTCCAGTACAATAATGTTCAATTCTCCCACATCTTGGTTTTGAAGGATTTGTCTTAAAGGTCCTGTTGGGTAACACGATAGTACAATATAACATCAAACATATCACCACCTTTGTCCGTTTAGCCATCGATACCATAAATAAAACCACAATAATGGTTAATGTCACAGATATTTTGTTTTTGAAAATATCTCCCCGATTTAAAGTAGTCTATATGCACAAATATTTTGTTTTCGCGGTACGAAACAATGCAGCTATTTCTTGTCCTTTTGCGGAATCAGTGCTGACAAATTGGGTGGCTGAACAAAGGTTTGTGAAAGTTTCCTCACAAGTCTTATATTTCCTCTCACCGTATTGATCACAGTAGATGCTACCTCTCTAGATAAATCCTCTATGCTGAAGAATGACGTGAGTGGTAAAACTATAGACATACTAAATGAGAATCCTATACAGTTACAATAATATATTTATGAAATATGAGTTTTATAGTATTGAACAGCCCTCGCAGAAATAAGAAAGCGCACGCATTCTATGATGATAGTGTAAATTAAGACTATCGCCCAACGAATTAAAAATATGTCATTTTGAAACAAGAAAGTTGAAGTTGGTTGTTCCAATGGTACATCCTGAAAAGGCGAGAAGGATTGGTTTATTTTGAACATTTGAGATATTAGTTTCTGCTTGTAACGAACTTGAAGGAAAGTCAGTAAATAGATCGGAAATATTCTGAAATTGCGGCTGAACCACCAAACTCTTGCATATTCGTCACAATATTAGTACATTCGTTTACAGTCGCTTCATGTGGCGGCAAAGTAAGCGAACTTGAATTTACAGATGGCGACAATGCAAGTACGGCAGCATGGTGGGGGGGGGTGATATACTTTTTTCCATTGCATGCTCCATTGCAATATTCTCTTCGGTATCAGTTCTATGATACACAGTGAGAGACTGAACCGATTTGTGACCAGTCACTGCCATTATTAGAGATGGATTGAACATACATTTTGTCAATATTGTTGCTCCAGTTGCACGAATGGAATGGTTTGTGTAGAATTGGGAAAGTTTAGCCCCTTCACTCAACTTCGTAATGAATTTTTGCCAATGTTTTTTTTTCTAATCGAGAGTTATAATACCATACTCTATCGTCATCACTGAGCGACTCCTTGGGTATCTGCCATAAACTAGTGCATAAAGGATGAAGTTTGCTGATGTACATTTCAAAAGATTTTACGGGACAGTAGGGTAATCCAGGGAATTCGGGCATAACACCTGATGTTGACTCTCTATTATTAGCTCTATGATTTGTTAGCTAGTTCATCTTCACACTTTGAGACATATTTAAGTCCAGTCTTTGGATCATTTCAAACTTCAAAAGTTGATTTTTGCATTCCATTCATATTTTCCTGTGATCTTCTACAAAAGTATTGTCAAATATCAAACTGCACTTTGTTCAATAAAGCTTCTGGTGCGTCAAGGCTCATGTTAATAGATTCGTAAAGTTTCTTACGATCAGGCTTATTAATCACTGGATCGTGGACAACACTACCTTTCCTTATCCGTTTCAGCTCGACAAGCGCGGCCTTAAAACACACATCAAGCATGGAAAAATTCCGTGTACTTTATGATATCCATCTTGCGGTTGTACGAAATACCTTGAAGATGTCTGTTTAAAGCATGTCTGATGTTTTCAAACGATGTTGCCTTGTAGTGTTCACGTCTTGTTTACGTACGTTCATGTAAAATTGTCCCAACACTTCGCTCAGCTTATCTGTGTCAAATTTCTCAAACTTTTCGTCCTGGTCAGCTTGCTTCAAATATGTTTTAAGTATACGTGCCGCCTTTTGATTACTTTTCATCCTTTCATTTGCATTTATCAGCATTTTCTTTTATTACAATCTAGTCTGCTGCTAGGGAAGCGAACCGCTTTGTCGCTATTTTGTTTTGTTTACAAAGAAAGATAACTCTAGCATTGACAGGGTATTGCTAAAACAGTGACCGAGTATAGGAAATGCACGGTCTTCAATTGATGCTAATTAGGGACAGGGATTGGTTGATTTTTATACAAAGTTTTCAGAGGAGGGGTTAATATGTAGTCGTAGTTCACATATTACATTGTTCTTGTCGTTTGTTCTTCTGATATGTTAATAGAAGTGCCTGTTCCCAGCCTGCCAGCCAGGAAAGCGAACGGTCATGTATATGTGTGCTAGAGGTATAAATTTTAGTTCTGTTTCCGTGATTTTTCTATTTGATTTTGGAACTCTCTCCGCAGTTTGATATTTTTTTTTCGTTTGATCACGCCTTTTCTGGGAAAATTATTTCATTCCTTGTAATGTGGGTTATTTTGTACGACATTTACTTATACAAATGTTATTTTGTTTTTAACATTACCTCTATCTACGATTGATGAATCTAACCTATGAATTTCCGGTAATGTGAATTATTTTCGTTTTATTATTATCCATCCTTCCTTTATATGGATTTCTTGAAAACAAATCATTTATATTCGTAAGATAACGGTCACAACAACATGACTGTTTGTCAATGAAGTTCAAGAAGGTGACACGCATAATGCTCAATTACTTTACATTTTCCAAGAGGGAGGCTGAAATGCCATTTACCTGTTTCACCCCGCCACATGTTTGTGTCTGTGTGGAGCCAGGACCTGGATGTCATATGTCATGCTTTTTCTCTGTTCAAGGAGTTTAGTTGATGAGAAGGAAGTGTTCATTGTTTTTTATATAGGACATGATCACCACTGTATACACTTTCTTTACTTAGCCAAAAATAGATCACAATCCCAAGCAGATAAATAATGAAGTGTTTAATAACTCATAATTAACTTAAAATGTCGAAAGAACACATGTAAAGATCATCAACTTAATACGCGCAGCTGCTAAATACCATGCAACCAATTTGTAATTCGTTGGGCGATAGTGTTAATAGAATGCGTGCTCTTACTTAATTTTCATGAGGGCTGTTAGATACTATATAACTAATATTTCATAAAGATATTCTTCTAAAGGTATAGGATCCTCATTAAGTATGTCTTTAGTTTTACCATTCACGTCATTCTTCAGTGTAGATGATTTATCTAGAGAGGTGGCATCTACTGTGATCAATACGGTGACAGAAAATATAAGATTTGTGAGGAAACTTTCACAAACCTTTACTCAGCCATTCGATTTGTCAACACTGATTCCACAAAAGGACAAGAAATAGCTGCATTGTTTCTTGAAACCAAAACAACTGTGTATACAGACTACCTCAAATCGGTGATATATTTTACAAACATATCTATGACATTTACCATACTTATGATTATATTTATGGAATCGATTACTAAGCGGACAATGGTGATGATATTATTGATTTTATATTGTATTAAGTTGTTACCCGAATGGATTTTAAAAGAAATTCGTTAAAGACAATCGCATAGGAGTATCAGTCGTACAATGATGGAATGGTGAACCCTGAAGTGGTCTGCCACCCTTCTATGGCTAAGACCAACGTTATGCATGCCAACAGTTTGTCACCTTTCTGGTATGGTTAATTTTCGCCGCACCATACCAAACCAATAGAAAATGAAACTTAAAACTCTACACAAAAAAAATTCAGCTGTCTTTCGCAAACACAAATGTTGAAAAGTACACGTGGCACTTTACACACCCTGGCATATACACATAAATAAAAATCGACCAATAACCTGTTTCACAGGTAAGTAAGAATGTGTGTACAGTAACGAAAACAGCAAACCTATTTGAAATAAGTTCATAATTAGAAAAGATATTATTGAAACAAATCAGGTGGTACTTAACTATTGTCGGACTGTATATAATCAAAAGAAAAAAGTGATAATATTTCTATAATGTGAACTATTAAAGGACAGTCATTGTTCCTAAACAATTAAGCTTTTTATTTGAAAAAGCTTGAGGCACAGTAAAACTTGTCCATATCTTGCATATGAACAGTTAAGCAAATCATCAAATCTAATATAAACTATTATTTTAAACTAAAACTACACACTCATTTATACACATTACAATGAAAAACGAAATAGTATTCAATTCAATTCAGGGCTAAACTTAGAGGTACATTTGTAGTCTGATAGCCCGGGACAAGGACAAGTTTGGTTCCGACTAGTGAACATTGCATGTTACTTGTCAGACGGGACAAGTTAAGAAATAAAGGCTCTAAAATTTACAAAATGTTATATAATAAAACTCATCAGTAGCAAATAAATTACCAACCTCACATATAACTGGGTGAGCAGTGTTGTATGGAATGCCAAGTATAATTTCTAAGTATTATTTTGGAAATGCAAGATTTTTAATAATTCATTTAAACTGTTCAAATGACAGGGCACCATGTATGTATGGACACCAATGCATAACTTTACTACATTCATAAACAGTGAATATTGCAACTTTTTTTTAGAAAGCATTAGTTTGAAAGAACATATAATGCATGTAGTCAGCAAGAAGGAAAAAAGATGTAACATGAGTCTAAAAATAGATCAGACTATGTATTGCAGTTACATGTACTTTAGATAAATCAATAAAATGAAATACAAATAATCTATACAGAAAAGTATCACGAAATTGTTCATAACTAATATACACAAATATACTTCTAAAAAGTCAATGTAGTTTGTAAACAACACATACAGACATCAAATAATACATTCATACATAATAAATTCAAAGCAGGGTATAGTTTTAGCTTAAATTCTGTATTTATTAAATAAAGTTTTTGGTTTACAATGAATTTCTCTGAGTAACAATCTGCTCTGGCACCGACTCAGCTAAGTCTTATCTAATTTGATTATTCTGAATATTGTTTTTTTTTCATTTCTCTTCTTATGTAATGAATTGTTGACATATTTTTATCTTTTTTTGCACAATATATGATTTTCCAAAATAGAATCTACAAGCTGACAGGTGATGTTCACCAGAGAGGGTAACATTGTAAACTGTTACACTTTTGCCATGAGCTAGGAGCATAATGATACGGGATGCCAAACCAATGAAAAACAAAGATTGGATTTTCACATAAAGCATAATAAGAAATATTCCATTTATATTCAAATGGAATACAAGGAGTGGAACCCAATATTCTTACAAACCACTCAATATTAACATATCACATTGCAGTATTGCAATGTGATATGTTTAAAATGTGTAAGGTGGGTTCAGTTTTTGTTAATTCTAGTGAGACTCTATCTATCTACTACATCTGTTTCTATGGGTACATCATCATTTACCTTTATAAATGCTAAATCTAATAGTGAATCATACTTTGTTGTTACTTTTGATACAATCTGTCTGCACTTAAAGTGCTCTTGCATAAAGTCTATTAAGGCATTATTTCTTGTCTGTATGTTCAAATTGAAATCTCCCATGATCAGTATGTTAGAATGTTTTATATTTAGGACTGGAAGAAGCTTGGAAATCAGTACATCTTTGAGTTCTTGGAATTTGCACTGAGGTGCTTTATAAACTATAACAATCTGCATGTGACCTTTAATAGAAGTGATGTCTGCCATAATGAATTCTAAATAAGGAGTTGAGAACTTAATAATATCTTCAATATAGCAATCATTTTTGACATACATTGCAAGTCCATGGTAGGGTCTCATTGAAATGTTTTCTTGCCTCTGATCATTTCTAATTGGTAGTTGAAATCCTGGCAAAATAAAACCTGTATCTAAATCCCTGGACACAAATCTTGTTTCTGCAAAGCCAATAATGTCTGCATTTATAATATTAGGTTCTGCTTTAACATCTTCAAAATGGGCATGTACTGATGATGCATTATTGAATACGAACTTGAATAAATTGTTATCAACTCTGTACAAAGGTTTGTAATATAACTCTAACACTGCCTCAGCTGTCAGTCTTTGCAATTCTTCTTTAGTACTTTCTGAAACTGTGATGTTGGTTTTGCTTAAGTCTAAAATGTATAATCCATTTAGAAATCGAACTCTACTGAGAACAACATAATGGATGTGAGGTATTTTTGTTTTACACTTGGAATTAAGATTGACAACAACTTCATCTATTGTGTCACCTTGAGATTTGTGAATTGTTTTCCCAGCTGATGGATGATATGGAAATTGAGTTCTGTCACATATTTTGTATCTGTAAGTAAAATACCTTTTAATATCAAATACTGGTGTCCAAACTTTGTCAATATTGTTGTTATACAATGCTCTGTATTTCCTTCTTGTGTTCGCACCAATTTTGTCATCATTGAAATTTACCCATATTATACTAGGTCTTGTTGTTTTCTCTGTCTGTCTGTTTTCAATCATTTTGATTTCACAAGAAGAACATTTGTTAAACCATCACTAACGTCTATATTTGCAGTAAGGTCATACTTCATACCAACAGCAAGTTCAACTTCTTTTGCAAGATTTGCCGTGCCAGACTGGTTATTTGGTAAACAACATATTAATTTGTTCTTGACAGCTGCAGATATATCCGCCTTTACAATGTCAAATGATTTAACAGTAACTCTGTCTGATCGTGAGGTGTTACCATTCTTGTCTGTAGTACAGCAATATCTTTTTCTGTCATTTTTATTCTCACGTAATCTATTTAGTAGTTCTGCAAATTCTAAATCATCTTTTGTCTCATGATTTCAGTCAATTCGTGCATTTGAAATAACTGTTTCCACAAGTTTGGAGCTAATGCTGAAATACCTTTGTCAAGATCATTGAATATCCATCCATCAAACACAGGTTTTAACTGAAATAAATCACCAATTGCTAACACTGTAACTCCCCCGAATGTTTGTTTATTTTGTTTAATGGTCTTCAACCTTGATTCTAAAAGAGAGAACATTTTATTTCCAACCATAGAAATTTCGTCAATCATGACCACTGACAAATTTGCATATTTCATTCTAAGGGTATTAAGAACATCACTAGTCAATGACTGACTGAATCCTTTACTTGGTTGTATTTGAAATGCACTATGAATTGTCACACCATTGATGTTATATGCAGCGTTACCGGTTGGTGCACATAATAGTATTCTAATTTCATCATGATCTTCATCTGCTTTTGAAAATAGATGCCTGTGCAAAGCTTGGAATATTGTCCTTATTACAACCGATTTGCATCTAATGATTCTGAAAGACTTCCTATGTTTTATGACTGTACCATTTCTTAATGTTAGCATAATTTTATCTTTATCATTGTCTTTGTCTCTAGATTCTTGTAAATCACTACTTTCATTGTTTTCATTATCAATATCACTGATTTCATCAATTTCACTGATTTCATCTGCATTTTCACTGTCATGGAAGGAGTTTTCTGATATTTTCTCTGGAAATTTTACCTCCAGTTGTGAAATGTAATCAGCAAGACACCAGTTCTACAGAGCTTTTGGGCTCCTTGAATACCTTTTGATGTCATTATCTGTTTCAATATCTGTTGAGCTTGGTGCAAGTTTTTGCAAAGTTGATTTCTGCTTCAAAAGGAACGTTCTTTTGTCTGCAGCAGAAGTATTAATATATACAAACTGTCGGGTTGCTTTTGTTAAAGGAATCTGAAGGGTCAAGTAGACTGCTTCTTGTGTAGAAGTTTCAACAGAGTTTGTACAATAATTCCCAATATGTCTAACCTGATGTTTTAAATCTAGATTACCTTGTCTAGCTTTTCTTGCTGCTTGGTCTAGTAAAGCACTCATACCTTTCTGTGACTTACTTATATATGACACAATGTACATTGCATATGCATATGGGTCAAGTACAAATTGCAAATCATGATTTGCTTTCCAGGCTGACAAAACAATTTTCATGTATGGATTGATCCTTACCTCTTAAAGGCTTCCTCTTTAAGAAAACTTTTCGACCATTCAAGTTACTCCGTAGAGTCTTAATATATTCCTCTTCATTCAAATCCAATATATCATTGAGGAGCTGATCAAAAGTTACGTTATCAATATTTTCAACATCATGTAAAGAATTTATTTTCATCTATTCTTCTTTGTACAAAAAATTATATTTTTCGATGTCGGTTTCAAGAGGTTCTAAGGTGACAGTTTCTTTCAATGGCGGTAATAGGAAGTCAACACGACAAATCGGATGCCCTTTCTTTCTACATGTCTTTGAGTGTTTATGTACCTGCAAACTGACCAAATTATCATGGTGCGTTGATTTACAACAAGACACATGCGGATCAATATATTTCACTACTTGTTCATTTGAATCTTTTTTGTAGACTGGTGCATTTACAATCCATATTAAGATGTGAATGTGAGGAGATCCTCCCTGCTGGAACTCAACTAGGTAAAAGTAGTCTGAAATTTTACCAATAGGATGGTGATCACTGTTTAATACTATCTTTATAAATTGTTGCACTCTGTGATCAAAGAAACGAGAACAAGTAACTGGATCATTTTGTGCAAGTGCAGTTTTATCATGCCAAGTCATATTTTCTAGTTCACTATCAGTGTAGTCTTTTCCATCATTTAATTTGCCAAGTACTTTTAGTAAATCATTCCATCTTGTATCTGCAGAGGAAAAAGATCCAAACCATGTAGGAAGTCCCAGTTGTCTGATCATTGCAAACAAGTACTTCTTTCGCTTTTCTAAATATACATGAGAGTTTCGCAGAGTTCGAAAAATAAAATATCCTTCATCTAGCTTTACCAAATCATTCACAGTTGATGGGCTCAGTATATATTTTGCACTCCACTGCTTGCCTTCAGACTTGCATCTTCGCAATGCTAGATTAATTTTTTTCAGATATATTTTTTAACTGAATTGTTTTCAGCTTGAAAAATATATTTGGAATAGACTGTGCTGCTCTTCTATCCATATATCTTAATGCCCACTTTACAATATCTGTATACTGCACATAAACACTTCTTTCTTTGTTATCAGGTCGCTTTTGACCACAAAATATGGTTGGAAAAGACAAATATTCAGCATCTGGATCCATATAAAGACTAACAGGATGTTGACCTTCGCCGGGGGGAAAAAATTAACTCACTGTTTAAAAGAGGATCACACTCTTCCAAAATTTCATCAAGCAAAGTATCAGTGTTTGCTATTTCTAAATCTCTATCATCTACTTCACTAAAACAATCAGAATCATGATTTTCAGTAACCATGTCTTGCTTTTGTTCAGCAATATCATCTTCATCCTCAATAATTTCTTCAGTTGAGTTATGAATTTCATTGATCCAGTCTTTATCAATTTGCATACCTGACAATTTATACATTTCACTATTGTTCATCAAATAATGCAAAGCACAAATGACAGCTAACGGTCTGATATTTTCACTGATATCACATGACTTGTAAGCTAGCTTTTTCTTTAGCTTTACAGCTATTGTACCAGACTGGCCCATGTTTCTTGGGAGAGAATCAATAGTAGGTTGTATATCTACTGGTACATTCACCACATTTCCTTTAACAGAAAACTGTTCTCCTCATGGAAGTTGACGTATTTGCATGAAGGGAATCCTCAAAGAAACAAGCCTGTCTCAATTATACTATCATTTAGACAATAAAATAAAAACCCAACACAAAATATGCATTTTACCGTGCAGACAGTCTAAGCCGGCGTTTAATCCAGAAATGTTTATTACATATACTATGCACAATATCCATTATCATGAATAATATATAAATCTGAATATACATCCATAAATTTTCACGAATTAAAGAAAAAATCATAGAAAATCTTCAAAAACTCATATTGTGAAAACCCGTCATCGACGGAAACTCGCCGCCCAGATAAAGCCAATTTATTATGGAAACCTGTGAACGGAGCAATGCAAGACCCGTCTCTGGGTTAATGATGCCGAACCTCATCAATGATATGACTATAAAAACAATATATATCAAATAAATAAAATAGGAAGTTTGACTGAACGATGTCTGCGGCTAGAATGAAAAACCTTTAACTTCGTGCGCATAAAACCCGCCAAACACCTAATTTGCATAGCAAAAATATCAAAAACACCTGATATACAGTAAGTATACTGATTGGATACTAAATATCTATCGTAACTTTTAGACAATATTTTTCCGCTATACTGCGAAACGCGGGAAAAAAAATTCTTCTAAGGGATGCAACTCAAGTTCTTTTGGTTTTTCAGGAAAGCTCATTAAATTAACAACTGAAAGACGTGGAATCTTATTTTGTTTCAATGCATGTGTGACAAATCCATTCGATGTCGTGAACAGATTTTAAATTTGTGCTGCATTTTAAAAAAAGTAATTAATTGTGATGTATTTAAACTTTTGGCATTTACCACTGATTCTCTGAACCATGTTTGGTGACAACAAGTGCATATGTAAGATGGACCATCTGCAATCTTTTCTTCAAAATTCTTAATAGTCATTTATTGAAGTTCCATGTACTTTTTGTATTTTTAAATCAATTTCATATTGAATAAAATCTTTGTTAGCCCTTCTTTGTCTTTTGCTTGATCTATTATAATATTTATCCTTAACAGTGTTTTTTCGTCGAAAATTTTGTTTTGATAATCGTTCTCTCTCTAAATACATGGGGCTACACCTTTTCTGTCTTTTTCTTTGTACATCTTTTCTTGTTTCAATAATTTGATATTCTTCATTTTGACTGGCCTTCTTTTTTTTTTTTTTTTTTTTTTTTTTATAAAGTTTACCTCTTTTTGCCTTTGTTGTACATCTGTTCTAGATAACCTTTTAGAAATAACTTTCTTTTCTCTTTCTTTTTTTCTAATGTCAGCATTTTCTCTAGCTGTTTTTTTTTTGGCAAAAGCTTCCTTCTTTCTATAATCAATAGTATCTCTGGCTAGTTGTTTGGCGACAACTTCTCTTTTCCTTTCCTTATTTCTAAATTCAGCATTTTTTCTAGCTGTTTTTTTTTTTTTTTGCCACAACTTCCTTCTTTCTATAATCAATATTATCTCTGGCTAGTTGTTTGGTGACAACTTCTCTTTTCCTTTCCTTATTTCCAAATTCAGTATTTTCTCTAGCTGTTTTTTTTTTGGCAAAAATTTCTTTCTCTCTATAATAAACATTTGCCCTAGCAGTTCTTTTGGTCATAACTTCCTTCTTTCTATAATCAACATTATCTCTGGCTATTTTTTTTTTGGCAACAACTTCCCTTTTCCTTTTCTTATTTCTATAATCAACATTTTCTCTAGCTATATTTTTTGCAACAACTTCATGCTCTCTTTCCCTTTTTCTATAATCAAGGTTGTTTCTCAATATTTTTTTTTCTTTGGCTTCTCTTTTCTTTGACCAAGTTGTTTTGTCTTGCTAACCTTTTCAAAGCCAGCTGATTTTTGTTATCTTGTTGTCTTTATTCTATATTTTCCTAGTTCTTCTTTTACCATCAAGTTCCCTTTCTCTGAATAATTTATCAGTCCTCCGTTTTTGCATATATTGCTTTATATAAGTAGCTCTTGTATTAAAATGTTCTTCATCTACTGGACCAGTAGAATACTGCTTGTGTTGTTTGTCTAGTTGGTCATCAAAATAACTTTCAATTTGCCTGTCCAATATTGCAGCAATATCCATCGAAACGAATGATATAGGAAGAATTTCAAATTGTGAATGTAAATCTAAATGCATACTTGTGTAAAAAGAATACAAGTAAGAAACTAAATCATCAATGCTATTAAATCTGATGTGAATAGATGAACCATTTGGGCCTGACAGTGTTGTATTTGAATGGGAATGAGAATCAAAGAAATACAACATATCTGCATGATAATGAACAGCTGAGGATATTGCGCCAATCATGATAAAAATGGAATATGATGTTTTCAAACCATCAGTGAGAGCTGCATGAAGTGTAGGAAAGTCAGCAGTCGGACTGATCTCAACAGCAGAACCAAAAATAGTGTCCTTCTTTATGATTTTGAATTTTCCTTCACCTGTTTCTATTACATTTGGAATTTCATTAAAATTTAAAAGCATGCTTCTGTATTTTCCGTCTCTTTTTATTGTTCAACGGTTGTTCTGTAAACCTGATCACCTATATTCAAAACTGAATCAAGATCAACCAATGTAGGATTATTTATTCCAAAATGTAAAGCTAAATAGACCAAAGCATTACATGTGTACTGGTTGCCCATTGTATCAGCTTTAAATCGCCTGTCATTTTGATGAAAAGTCCAAAATTGTAAAAAAGACGCATTAAATGGATAAACCAAAGCCGATTCCATTTCCATATAACCACTCATTTTCTTACAGTTTGGATATTTTGGCTTCTTTTTATTACATTCTTTATTAATGCTAACTTCACTTTCTGCCAATTTATTTTCAAACTCTTTTGAAACTACTTCAGTGTGATAATCAATCTGGCAGTCATTCAGTAATTCATTTTGACAAGGGTTTGACAAGTTGTTTTGATAATGCTTTAACAATTGGCTTTAACAATTGGCTTTGACATGCTATTGGTACTGTTTTTTAGGAGGACAGTATCCTCACAGTCAAGGTAAGATTTGGTACTGTTATAGAGGCCAGTATCCTCACAGTCAAGGTCAGATTTGGTACTGTTATAGAGGCCAGTATCCTCACAGTCAAGGTCAGATTTAGTACTGTTATAGAGGCTAGTATCCTCACAGTCAACGTCAGATTTGGTACTGTTATAGAAGCCAGTACCCTCACAGTCAAGGTCAGATTTGGTACTGTTATAGAGGCCAGTATCCTCACAGTCAAGGTCAGATTTAGTACTGTTATAGAAGCCAGTATCCTCACAGTCAAGGTCAGATTTGGTACTGTTATAGAGGCCAGTATCCTCACAGTCAAGGTCAGATTTAGTACTGTTATAGAGGCCAGTATCCTCACAGTCAAGGTCAGATATGGTACTGTTATAGAGGACATTATCCTCACAGTTAAGGTCAGATTTGGTACTGTTATAGAGGACAGTATCCTCACAGTCAAGGTCAGATTTGGTACTGTTATAGAGGCCAGTATCCTCACAGTCAAGGTCAGATTTAGTACTGTTATAGAGGCCAGTATCCTCACAGTCAAGGTCAGATATGGTACTGTTATAGAGGACATTATCCTCAGTCAAGGTCAGATTTGGTACTGTTATAGAGGACATTATCCTCACAGTCAAGGTCAGATTTGGTACTGTTATAGAGGACAGTATCCTCACAGTCAAGGTCAGATTTGGTACTGTTATAGAGGCCAGTATCCTCACAGTCAAGGTCAGATTTGGTACTGTTATAGAAGCCAGTATCCTCAGTCAAGTGCGTCAAACAATCTTCTTTCTTCTTTGGGTTCAGTTGTCCCATTTTGGACTTTAACAATTCCCAATGCTTGTTCTTTGGCATTTTCAACCAACAATCTAAAAACAATGTGTTTAAAACTCGAATTAATAACAGGTTGTGCTTATGGAAATTACTTTTCATAATTTGCAGTATATAATAGCTTTTATTACCTTTACTAGATGATAATGATTATCATACAAAAAAATTAAATGTCATTTTGTCTGTAGATACAGATGCCTACTAATATGTCAAACAAAATAACGACTGGTTTTGCATGGGCCAGCATGACATAAAAGTATTTTATGTTTTGCTTTAAAAAACAAATTACTTTCTCTAACTTTGATTTTGATATGATCAAGTCAATGCTATGAGTTACTTGCAATTGACATTCTTTCAAAAGACATACAATCCATATTTAAGACTTATTTGTACCTGACCTGTGTCGCTCAACTTGTAAACCAAAAAATATGTTTTGCATAACATAACCAATACATTGTTGCTACCAAGTAACAAATGATTCAGAGAATCAGAAATATAAATGGTAAAAGATATGTGTGACGTAGATTAAAGATATTATGTATAATGTTCAAGATTATAGCATTAATTATTAAAACGATGTTGCCCAGTTATATGTGAATATTGGCCTTTTATTCACACATGGGAAGTGAGAGGTCATATATCGTGTCGTGACATCTGCTCGGTCATGCAATAAAGTCGGTCATTTGTTTTGATTTACCATTCTCACGCAGCACGAGGCCAATGACGTCATTCTATATATTTATAACGTATATAGATGCCGAAGCAGTGTTTTAAAACTTGAAGATTATGAAATGCGATTAAAACAAGTAAGATTGAATTGAACAAATTCCATGTAAGTCAAAAAGCACCTTTTTTACTAATGTCCATTTTACCTGGTCTTTCTGCCTGTGAAATCTATTTTAAGCGATGATATTCCCCAAACATTTTTATATTTCCGGTTTGTTGACATAATTCTCATCACAGTTCATGACCGTTTCTGGAATGTAGGCCATGCAAATTGTATTTTAAAATACTTTGAAAATATGATGATTAATTTAAACTTATTTTATTGTCTAAATAACGACAAAAGGATCAGACACAAGTTTTTCAACTTAGTATTGTCTTCTCCATATACATAAAATATACAATATACAATATGATATGCATTATTATTAAATAATTTATCTAAATTTCTTAACATGAAGACATGAAACAATAAATGTAGCAATAAAGCAGAATGCGACAATGGAATATCATTAATAGTAACCAATCAAACAGACCCGAGTATAAAAAATAAACTGGGACATAGACAACAGCACGTGTTTTTAGTTATTGGATTAATAATACATTATTTCGCCAAATGTAAGTAATTTTAGTTCATTTTGTGTATTATAATATCATGAATATGGTAATAAAGATTAGTTATCCATTGTTATATACTGTTGTAAACAAAAGAGAAACAAAAAGAAAAGAAAAAAGAACAATAAAAATAATCTTCGAGGTCAGTAACGAACGGTAAACAATATAAACATCAAAACACCATATCATACAGTAGTCAATTTATTGTGAAACGACCTGTGTCTTGAATGAATTTTTGAACTTGCAAGAATATTTGTGTATTTTTTTCTTCGTTGGGATTTTCATTGCCAAATAATATAGTAAGCTCATCTATTAGTAAATCGTTGTTAATTTCTCGAATTCCTGTAAGAAAAACATTTCTTTGTACAATATAATTTTCACAATGTAATAAAAAATGTTTTGCTGTTTCATCCGATTTTCCACATGAACATAATGCTTTCGGAATCAAATTAGCTCGATATTGATTAATATTTAGTGCACTGCATCTATTTCTTAGCCTACATTGCAAAACATTCATGGCCTGACGAAAAGTAACATGGTATTTTCTTATTTCTAAAATATTTAAGTTGGAGATATTTTTTGAATGTGAAAAAGGTTGGAACTTCTCGAATATTTAAATCAAGGGTATTCCATATCTATATAGTAGACGGAAAGAATGAGTTTTGGTATGTTGATAGTCTGTTTGCTGGTTGACTTATATTGTGACGATTACGTAGATTATAGTTATTTGATTCGGCAACTGTTGGAGGTATCAACTCTGATAAATATTCCGGGGCTTCATTATTTATGATTTTCTAAAATAAGTTAAGTTTTTTAACTTCCCGTCTTACAATTAACTTATCCCACCCATTTTCACAATAAATAAAATCTAAGCTAGCATATGAAGTAAGCCCTGTTACTATTCGAGCAGCTTCAGTTTGTACTTTTTCCAATCTATCAGAGTTGACAGCTCCACAATTACCCCATACTTCCGAACCATATTCTAATATAGGTCTAATAAATGTAACATAGATATTTTCCAGATATTGCCTATTTAGTTTAAATTTTAATTTTCTCAAAATATTTAATTGTTTTGAAGCTCTTTCAATTATGATATTAATATGTTTCGTCCACTTACAATCACAACTTAAAATTACTCCTAGATGTTTGTGAGTGTTTACAGTTTGAATAAGTGTACTATTAAAATAAAAAATCAAGTCGTTCTGTTGATTATTAGCACTGAAAACCATAATATCAGTCTTACTTGGGTTAAATTTTACAAGCCATCTTTTTGACCATTCTTGAATATATTTGAGATCAATATTTATCATATTTTTCAGTGTAGTTCAATATGATGATTGATCATTCACATTCTACCAAAATGGCTGAATGTTCTTTGTGAGTTAGTGATGTATTCTGTGATATTAAATGTGATTAAAATAATGAAATCAGTCATTAATTGTTTT
>MJUT01040426.1:0-11400 GCA_002080005.1 Gigantidas platifrons | reverse complement strand
TGTGTGACGTAGATTAAAGATATTATGTATAATGTTCAAGATTATAGCATTAATTATTAAAACGATGTTGCCCAGTTATATGTGAAGATTGGCCTTTTATTCACACATGGGAAGTGAGAGGTCATATATCGTGTCGTGACATCTGCTCGGTCATGCAATAAAGTCGGTCATTTGTTTTGATTTACCATTCTCACGCAGCACAAGGCCAATGACATCATTCTGTATATTTATAACGTATATAGACGCCGAAGCAGTGTTTTAAAACTTGAAGATTATGAAATGCGATTAAAACAAGTAAGATTGAATTGAACAAATTCCATGTAAGTCAAAAAGCACCTTTTTACTAATGTCCATTTTACCTGGTCTTTCTGTCTGTGAAATCTATTTTAAGCGATGGTATTCCCCAAACATTTTTATATTTCCGGCTTGTTGACATAATTCTCATCACAGTTCATGACCGTTTCTGGAATGTAGGCCATGCAAATTGTATTTTAAAATACTTTGAAAATATGATGATTGATCATTCACATTCTACCAAAATGGATGATTGTTCTTTGGGAGTGAGTAATGTATTCTGTGATATTAAATGTGATTAAAATAATGAAATCAGTCATTAATTGTTTTGCAAAAGTATGAAAGAATGTAGTCAATCTAATAGATTGTATTGACAAAAGCAAAAACACCAAATTCACTGGATTAAATACTTTATTTTATGGGTAAGCAAGTTAATATTTGCATAATGAATTATTTTTTAATGCTTCAATTTCAAACTATTTAAAAAGACATCTTTTGAAATTTTTCAGACAAAACAATTTACACCGAAAAAGCTAAAATACTGTGCTTTCTTAATCTGGTTTACTTTTTAAGCTTAGTTGGCCTATCACAAAAACAGGTGCTTTATTGACCTTTGACCGGCCTTATGTGACGTAATTGGTCGCCATTAGGAAAAAGGAGAGTAAACAAATATGGGTCAGTGTGTTATTATTATCGATCTTTTTTCCATGGAACTTTACTCATGTGAGCAAGAATAGATGAGGAACATAATTGCAAAGAAAAAAATGTTTACTTTTCAAACATGAAAAAAATTACTAAACATTATCCAATGACGGACCGACTTATTGTCACACGGGGATATATGTGTTAGAGGTGTCGATTTGGTCTCGTTCTACAATTGTTCTATTTTATTTTGGAACTGTTCCAATACTGTGTCATTTTTTGGTTTTTATTTTATTTATGGATCATTTGTACAAGTCACAAATCATTTCAACTTGTATTCATAAAGAAGATTTAATTTTTTTTTTCAGTTAAGTTTCCATTTATTAAAAACAAGAACTGCCCATGACAACCATGTTTTACGCTCAGTTGCGACCAAATGAGAAATTTTTGTAGACTACCTCACATTTATCATTTGTTCAAGTTTTATATCATTTAAACTTGTATATTTGTAAAACAAGACTTTTAATCCAGAAAGAAACGAAGAACTGCCCATGGTGGCCATTTTTTTTCAACCGATGAAGACAAAATCATAAATATTTGAAGTGGACTTCACATACATAATTTCTACCAAGCTATAAAAGATTTTGACTTGTATTTTCATTCAATCAGAAACAAACATTGCCCATGAAAATACTGGTAATGCCAGTATTGTGACCGGTTGCTTCATATTATTCGACCAAACTTGTACCATGCAAGAAAATTAATTATCAAAATCATATTCAATTAACCAATACAAATAAGAATTAATGAAACAGAAATGAGTTGTGAAAATCTGTATGATTTTGGACAAAGTGGTAAATTAAAATGGTTCTTGTTATCAGGATTGACCAAGTATTTTTTTCAGAATGGTTTATTCACAGAAGCTTGACGTTTTATCAATATAGAGATGCAACAGCCGAGTTGCAAGTCAAAATCTTAGGGCATTTAATTTGTCTATTCACCCTGATCATAAATATATATGGCTTAGGGGTGGCGATCTCAACCATTAAAAAGTTCACTTCAGGTAGAGTGTGTGGTGTGACCCTCCCCCCCCCCTCCCCACCCATGGCCTGAGCTAGAAGGCATTTAATTTGCCTAGTCATCCTGATCATGAATATATATGTTTTAGGGGTGGGGATCTCAACCATTAAAAAGTTCACTTCAGATAGGGGTGGGGTATGACCCCCATGGCCTGAGCTATAAGGCATTTAATTTGCCTAGTCACCCTGATCATAAATATATATGGTTTAGGGTGGGATCTCGGTCAAAGTTTTTTCTACAGATTCCCCAGCAGGGTGGGGCTGCACCCCGGGGATAAAAAAATGTTGAATGCACAACTTCACATTGGCATCTCCACCCATACAAATATTAAGTTTCTATCTTTTGTAGTTTCAGAGAAATGTGTAATTCTCAAAATATGTACTCTTTCTATAAAAAAAAAAAAAAAACCCTGATTTTACAAGAAAAAAACAACAGATTAATCTGAATTTCGAACTCGCTCTAAATAATAGTGTAATAATGCTTCCTACCAAACATTATGTTGATCGGCCAAAAACTAAAAGCGCTATCGCGTGAACGAAGATAGGCTAACATACGCCCACGCACCCGCCTATCCGCCTTACACCAAAACATAAGCCGAGTGCAACTTCGTTGCAACTCGGCTAAAAAGGGTCCCGTTCCATATATATATAAAACTAGCTCCTGTGGTTTATTATAGATTACATGTCTTGTATATACAGTATATATTTCATATAAAACCATTTATTTTTATAACATTCTCATGAAGTCATTCCTTTTCTGATTTTCATAAAATTTTCAGCATTAAATGCAGAAATAAATATAGTTTCATCTTCGCATAATTTGCAAATAATTGTATATCTACTTTCTCTTAAGAATTGATTTAAAAACAAGGTTTAATTTTTTCACCAAATCTTACTATATTATATATACAGTAATGATATAAAGAATTTACATGTTTAAATCATAAATTTATGCTTACAATATATAATAGAAGCTCGAAATGCGAAAATTACATGAAGATATTAAGATAAACTCTAATTAATTCTGTTTTTAATGGTGATAATTTCATGAAAATCGGCTAAGAAATGACTTCATGAGAATGTTATGAAAATAAGTGGTTTTATATGAAATACAAAGTATCACAGGTGCCAGAGGAGTTTGTCATGTACCTATATACCTATATACCAACAAGGGTACGAACTCGGCAGTATTCAAAATTTAGGTATGTCTTGTTTAACTGAGTAGAAAAAAATACCAGAAATTGTATACGTAAAAAGGTGATATAGGCTCAAAGCTGAATATTTTTTCTTTAGAAAAAAACTTAATAGAAATCCGTACGTCCAAAAATAAAAAAGTTACAGCAGACCAAATCCGTACTTTCTGCTAAAAATGGCCCGTGTGTATAGTATCTGTACACTGTCACTGACCATGTTGACTGTGGAATGTATTAACACCATTGACCATACAAAATTGCAATCTACAAATGCATGATCTCATTGATAGAATTACCTGAATCTACTATTTTTGTACTTTTTGGGGGGTAAAAATCAGCAAAATTAATGTTCTATTCGTAGTAATGTCAGCCATCTTGGATTGACAGTAAGACATCAATTTGAAAATAAGATCACCCAAGAACCATCCTATCCAGGTTTAGTTTAATATGGTTCTGTGATATCCGATCAGATTTAAATGTGATTGGTTTTTTTTTCCATCAAAATAAACCTACTGGTAATTGACATAATGAGTATCAATTGGCTGAACTAAAAACTTTAAGGAAAAAACCAGAATATTTGTTTAACTACTTATTGTCATGCAGCTGCAGTCAAAATTTGAGTTCATTTTGACCTTCAATAAAACAGCAATAAACAACTAAAGAATGTTCTATCATGGCTGTCGGACACAATTTTGAAAGGGAACCATCACAGCCAAGTTTGGTTTCTGAAGAGAAGATTTTAACGATGTGCGTTTTTTCTTAAATAAAAATTTTAAATTAAAATAAAGCAATAATAAGCAATTCATTGAATTTTCTATGTTTAGTAACAGATGGAGGTTTGGGCAGTCAAACAATTTTGAAAGACGACCACCTCAGCACAATTTCGTTCAATATGTTCAGAAGAGTAGATTTTAATATAATGTTTTATCAAAATATGCCTAATTTGCATAATCTGTATAAATCGGCTGAAAAAAAAATTCACAGAAAAACCTGGAAGAAATGTTGAACTACTCATTGCCATGTAGCTGCAGTTAAAATTTGAGCTCATTTTGATTTATAACAAGGGCAATGCAAAGGATGGCATATCCCTTTGCCTAAAAATTTGACCCGGTGACCTTGACCTTTGAAATATGACCTTGAAAATCAATAGGGTTCCAGAATCTCTGAAGGACTAAGTATGTACTAAGTTTGGTCAAACTCCATTGAAGGATGTCGATTCTAGAGTGTTCACAAGGATGCTACAGAAGGACGGACAAACTGTAGCGTTACTATATCTCTTCGCAACTTCGTTGGCAAGGGGATAATAAAGCAGCAATGGACAATTGAAGAAATGTCTATTTTTGGTAACAGCAGCCATCTTGAGTGGAGGGCGGGCTGTCGGACACAATTGTGAAAGGAATCCACCCAAGGACCATTCCTGCCAGGTTTG
This sequence comes from Gigantidas platifrons, assembly GCA_002080005.1. Classification (NCBI taxonomy): domain Eukaryota; kingdom Metazoa; phylum Mollusca; class Bivalvia; order Mytilida; family Modiolidae; genus Gigantidas; species Gigantidas platifrons. The sequence goes on along the minus strand of MJUT01040426.1, from coordinate 6,763 downwards.
GTTTAATTTGGTTCAGTGGTTTCAGAGGAAAAGAATTAAATGTGATTTGGTTCAGCGGTTTCAGAGATAAGGATTTATTGTAATCTTTTATCAAAATATGCCTAATTTGCATAATTGGTATAAATCGTCTGAAAGAAAAATTTCACAGAAAAACCCGGAATATATGTTAAGCTACTCCATGCCATGTAGCTGCAGTTAAAATTTGAGCTCATTTTGATTTAAAATAAAGCAGCAATGGACAATTGAAGAAACTTTTATTTGTAATACCAAAATCCATCTTAAATGTCGGACACAATTTTGAAAGGGACCCACCCAAGGACCGTCCCTGCCAGGTTTGGTTTAATTTGGGTCAGTGGTTTCAGAGCAAAAGATTTAAATGTGATCTTTTATCAAAATATGCCTAACTTGCACAATCAGTATAAATCGGCTGAAAGAAAAATTTCACAGAAAAACCTGGAATATATGTTAAACTTCTCATTGCCATGTAGTTGCAGTTAAAATTTGAGCTCATTTTGACTTATACTAAAGCAGCAATGGACAATTGAAGAAATTTCTATTTTTAGTAACATCAGCCATCTTGAATGGAGGGCGGGACTGTCGGACACATTTTTTAAATGGGACTACCCTAGGACTATCCCAGCCAAATTTGGTTTGCTTTGGTTCAACGGTTTCAGAGGAAAAGATTTAAATGTGATCTTTTATCAATATATGCCTAATTTGCATAATCGGTATAAATAGGCTGAAAGAAAAATTGCACAGAAAAACCCGGAATATATGTTAAACTTCTCATTGCCATGTAGCTGTAGTAAAAATTTGAGCTCATTTGACTTATGCTAAAGCAGCAATGGACAATTGAAGAAGTTTCTATTTTTCGTAACAGCAGCCATCTTGAATGGTGGGTGGGGCTGTCGGACACAATTTTGAAAGGGACCCACCCAGGGACCATCCCTGCCAGGTTTGGTTTAATTTGGTTCAGCGGTTTCAGAGAAGAAGATTTAAATGTGAAAGTTTACGACATACGACGGACGGACGACGATGGACGCCAAGTGATGGCAAAAGCTCACATGTCCTTTGGCCAGGTGAGCTAAAAATTGAGGGCCCGGGTGGCTCAATGAATTAGGTAGTTGGGTAACCTAACAACTCATACAAGCCTATCACCAAAACGGCATGGGTTCGCGCCCGGCTTTATAAATTACAAAAAGGGTGCTCTTGACTCGCAGCCGCAAGTGATAAAGTTTACCAGTTGCTTGCCCGTGGTCGGTAGTTCTCTTCGAGTGCTCCAGCTTCTTCCACCACTAAAACTGGTCGCCATGATATAGCTGAAATATAGCTGAAAGTGGCTTTAAACACAATAAATCAAATCAAATCAAATCAAAAAATGTAATTTAAAACAAGTTAATGAAGCATGAAAAATTCTTCATGTCCTATCTTCTAAAACTTTGTTCTGTATTGGCAGACATCTTGGATTTCTGATCAATACAAAAATATACATGTACATTTTGTAAAGGACTATCCCCTTGGACTCCTTTTAGACCTTTTTTAATATCTCAGAAACAATAATCTTAATACATGCCGGCATTTTCATTAGGAATCTAAAGAAAAAAAAATTCAAAATTGGTATTAAACAAGATATGATTATAATCTAACGATTATGAAGTCTCTCAAACCGGCCACTGACAACAGGTTTAAATGAACACTTTGCATTGTGACAAATTCTGAGCTTGATTTTTTGCGGTATTGTGGCAGCCATTTTGAAAATGGAGACCGGTAGAAATTTTGCGATGTCGGAAATCAATTCCGGACATCATATTCTTACACAGAGGATAAAGTAGTTCTCAATTTTCACGGGAACAGATTTTTCTGTCTTACACCCCCGGTGTAAGACAAGCTACACGCGCTGTTACCCGCCAAAAATAATCGTCGCTTCAAAATTTTCCAGTGTAATTTATAACTCTGCTTGTGATTTTTTGTTAATATTGTCTGCAGATGTGATTAAAATAGAATATGCTTTACAAAATATAACGGTACAGCCAAAGTCTAACATATCTTTTAAAACTCAAGAATGCCGTGCCATTTGTTTACGTTTGCGTATGATTTTTTGTCAACAGTTATCGATTTCTTATTCACTGAATCAATCAGTTGATCGAGTTATTGACGTCACAGTGAAATGACATAATTTCTAAAAACAATGTTTGTGTTAATTTGTTCGTTTAAAAACAAACGTCTTTACCATTGTTATATTTAATGTGATATGAAAATCCAATTTTAAATATTATTACAATTTGAAGCGTTCGTGATTTGGTGTTTCTTTCACATTGCGTATTATTTCATTGATGGTTGTGATGCGGTCGTCTTCGAATATACACACTAGAAACAAAATTGGGGGGATGTCTGTGTAAGAAAAATAATCAAACACGGATGACAGGTCAAGATCGAGAAATCTCAGACACCCAAGGGTAAGATTTCAATCGTTCTCTGACGAGGGCAAGTTGGATTCTATTAATCTACCTACATATGAAATTTCGTTGAAATCGATCAATGTTGAATTTGTGCGGTATTGTGGTAGCCATTTTGAAAATTGCGACCGGTAGAAATTTTTCAATGTCGGGAATCAATTCGGGACATCATTTTCTCACCCCTTGGATAAAGTAGTCCGTTAATTTAGGTGAAAAAGATTTTTCTATCTTACCCCAGCTCCAGGGTAAGACAAGCTACACGCCGTTTTTCCCGCAAATTTGTTTTCCATTGTTGAATTAAATTGTCGATTTATAGTGTTTTGGCAATATTTTAAATGTATTTCAAAATAAAATACAATGTATTTAATAAATATATTATAAATGCTACTACAACAGCGATAAATGTCGGTAAACAAATTGTTTTGACGTTGGTCAAAGGGAGGTAATATTTTTTATTTACCTTAGCTACGTAACAAGGGAGAGCACTCTATATTTTCTCAACGTAAACAAATATTGACACGATAGAAAGAGATGAGAAAAAGAGGCAAACATTGTAAAAGGTGCAAGATTTTGTTATTGTAGAATCTATCACAAGTTTGTTAACTTTATTATTTTGAACCTCTTTAAAGTTGTAAAATGATAATCTTGTTTTATTTTATTACGTGGCATTTTGGTCCTGTGATACGGTTCGCAAATTAATGCGCCAAACTGCACAAAAAGTAAACAAACATTGACACGGTAGAAATGAGTGAGAAAAAGAGTCAAACACCGTAATAGGTGCAAGATAGTAATATATGTGACACCCTCGGGTGTCACAGATTTTACTATCTTGCACCTCTCCCGGTGTTAGACCCTATATATCTACCCACATATCAAATTTTGATGATATCGGACAATGTTGAATTTTTGCGGTATTGTGGTGGCCATTTTGAAAATGGCGACCGGTAGACATTTTTCAATGTCGGGAATCAATTCGGGACATCATTATCTACCCACATATCAAATTTTGATGATATCAGACAATGTTGAATTTTTACCGCCGATTTTATATGCCGTGTCTTGGCAGCAATTTTGAAAATGGCAGACATCTTGAAAATTTTGAAATGCAGAATTACTCCTCTAATGGTGACCTATCACTATGTCAAATTTTATGTCTTTATCATTATCCATTTAGAAGTTAATATGAAACAGGCATTGCCTGGAAAAGCTCGCAAAGATAATCACTTAGATATCCTTGGATGAGCAAACATGTGCAAAACTTTATGCTTATGTATATACATTTGTACATGTATAATTATTTACCAACTTTGTCTGAAAATAGAAATTTGGTTTACTAGTGACCATAGACATAATACTAAGTATGTTTACTACTATGTATATGTTGCACATAGTAGGGTCTGAAAAGCTGACAGTGGTATTGTAATCACTAGTTCAGCTTGATATGAGGCAGGTACTACCTGTAAACTACCTGCATGCACTACCTGTACATGCGTAAGCAAAATCAGAAAGGGTTAATTATAATATTGGACCAAACAACAATACAAAGGTTAGCTTCCTGGATGGTTTGCCAGACATTTGATTAGACACATGAACAGGGATATAAATTGGGAAGTTCAAACTGGTAGCACAGACAAGATTTTTGATAAAAAATGTCTATGTTTAACTAAATTATAGGTAAAAGTTTAGTAGCCCAGACCAAATTCTAGGGGCCATGGGCGACTGGGCCCCTGTTAATTTCTGTCCCTGATAAATAAATTCACTGAACCGACTCAGAATTTGCCTGTCATGTCCTTGTGTCCTTCGGTTGGGCATAGTTGAAGCTCTTCCAGAAGACTGATATCCCTCCTCCCCCACCCCAAGATGAACAAAATTAAGCTTGACTAAGTTGGGTGAAATTTAAAGCAAGGAAGAATAATAAATAACAAAATAAAACACTAATTAAAATGTAGATGCTTCAAAATACTTACTATTAAGTGTCTAAACTTTGGAGATGCAACTCTGGTCTCTATATACTGTGACTGTACTTTTCAAAGAAAATGGTTCGTTCGGTAAATGGGTTGGTCCTAAAGTAGACAAAGTGTTCATCAGTGGCTTTTACATTGTTGAAACATTTTAAACTAATACTTTCATTGTAAATTTTGGTCCAGTTTCTGAAACTTATGCTAAGGTTATACATTTCAAGTGTAAAGCAGACCAGATTTCCTTTGTTTGATAAAGAACTCTCAAATCTATACCAGAATGAGCAGCACGGATAAATTGTAGTGTAAGCTGAAAAAAAAACATGCTACCAGATAGAACGGCCAAGTAATTTTTTTTTTTGCAGATTTAAACTGCATTCACTTGCAGTATGGACATTTAAGATACAGATTAAAAGTAGAAGGTAAAAGGAAAAGCTGTATCTGGCTGTTTGGCAATCATGATCATTAGTTGTGACAGTTTGCTAGATCATATAAGATATGGATTGAATTCTCTGCAAATCTAAATGTGGTATACTAGCATTTTCAAAATCTTTTTCTTCACACAACTCCGCTGTATAAATAAACTGACATTGCTTTTCACTTTCCTGTTTGGTTTGTCTATTTCCTTCTTCTAAATGTGGTGTAATTTTGGTTGACAGTTCTCTTTCTTATTTTGCTGTCCTTGTCTTTTAAACTGGTTTTTCAGTATTTCAAAAGAATTGTCTGTATTGGGAGGGACCCGTTTTAATGGTGAGAAATGATTTTGTGAAATAAGTAGGAGAACTAACATTGAATGAACTTAAAGTACAATGTGAAGACTGTTATAGCCAAATATTTATATTTAAACGAAATAAATTATCAATTATCAATTTTTTCAAAATTGTATAACCTGGCTATCTATGTAGGCACGCCCACTTTTCCCGGGACTACTTTTTCATATATGTGTTGTGTACTTGTTTACTTTGTGTATTATATAATAACGATGCTCTGGAGTTTTTTTGTCAATAAATAATCAAAACAATATTTTTGTTTGTTTTTTTAATTAATCCCAGCAAAATAGCATGAATAACTATCAATACATATTTTTTTTAATAAAAAAAATACTTGTCTAAAGAACGTTACCATCGTCTGCTGGGGTGTTAGACTTTTTCAAGGTGATCTATCATACAAAAAATCTATCCCACTTTTTTCAACCTATCATATAAATTGAAACAAACCAAGATCAGGATTTGAACCTGAATCTCTCATGCGAACATGAGTGCTTTCCATTAAGCTATCTCAGTCTTTAAATACTGATAGGCTGACAAAAAGCAAGACATTAAATTATTTCCCTACATTTTATTTCTCTGAAAATATTACGTTTTAATTTATAATTAATAACAAAAAGGGGATTGGGCAATTTTCAGCTATATAACACAGACACTCGTGGTACGGAATTACCACCCCCCTTTTTCTAACTTTCTGTTTACAAATTTATTTTCAATAAAATGTCTTTATTTCTTTATTGATTCATCTCTTTTTCCTTATTTTAACTTGTTCGTGTCAATATTAATACAATCTTATGGTTTTACAAGATGTTTGTAAAATTTAGAAACAGTAAAAAAAAAATGTTCATGAAATTGTTTTAATTATTGTAAAATATCAATAAAGATGAAAACTACAGGCTCCTAGGAGTCTGTAATCGCTCACCTGGCTCAAAGTTGGCCCAGGAGTTTCAGAGGAGATAATTTTTAAGGAGGTACCTAACACTACAGGGAGATAACTCTTTAAAATGAGTTTAACGTTTTGATCATATGATGTTTGTATGCAGATTTCAAGCATCTCAGTGATCAAAACCACAGAGACAAAAGCTGCTAGGTGACTATTGAATGGAGAACATTCACCCCCTTTCCCATCAGGTGGCGTCACTGTACCAACGGTGGTTACGAAAACGTTTGTTTTCAGATAAACGCTTGTAACCAATGTAATCAAATGGCAATATCATTATCTACATGGTGTCATTGATCTGAAAACGTTACGTAATACGACGGTGTGCACGGCATATAGAAACTAGAAAGGACGGAAGTGATCATAAAAGATTTTAATATGATATCTCCTATACCCTTTTTCTAGTTTATTTCACATTGACCGGTAACAATCATAGGACCCAATGGCAATGTCAATGTAAAATTGCACACGTGTGTTTTTTGTGTTTTTTTTTTTGTTCTTTTTTTTTTACTTCATTTGGATCTAATGTAAATTTGCACACGCGTTTTTCAGACTTAATTGATCCATTTTGAAAATTATACGCATGTTTTTTTCACACTATATATGGTCTAACCATGTAAAATTGCACACTCGCTTTTGCAT
>MJUT01040415.1:303829-324251 GCA_002080005.1 Gigantidas platifrons | reverse complement strand
TTGTTCGAGCGTTAGTATGTTTTGTTTTAGCTGGATATTGAATTTCTGTTGTTCGAGCGTTAGTATGATTTGTTTTAGCTGGATGTTGAATTTCTGTTGTTCGAGCGTTAGTATGTTTTGTTTTAGCTGGATATTGATTTTCAGCTTTTTTTTAGCGTTAGTATGTTTTGTTTTAGCTGGATATTGAATTTCAATTGTTCGAGCGTTAGTTTGTTTTGTTTTAGCTGGATGTTAAATTTCAGTTGTTCGTGTGTTAGTATGTTTTATTTTAGCTGGATGTTGAATTTCTGTTGTTCGAGCGTTAGTATGTTTTGTTTTAGCTGGATATTGATTTTCAATTCATCGAGCGTTAGTATGTTCTGTTTTAAATATGGGTGTTGATGAGGTTCATGTGTGTTGTATGCGTATCGTCACTTCAATTGAATAGTTGTTCCGATTTTTTTAATATTTTTCATTAGTCAAATCCTCTAGTGGCACCTATCGTGTTACTCTTGTTACAAATCCAGTGATAAGTCATTGATGAGGAAAGGACCGATAAGCGATTAACCAAGTTATGTTAGAACTTTCTTTTCATAAGTAAGAAGGGTTTGAAGATAACAAAGTGGCAATCAGAATCCGTAAGTCGAAGGACAGACAACACAATTGTCAAAGGAAAAAGGGCAAAAGGACCAACAACGATCTACAAAACATACACACAAAACTAAAGTTCGAGTAACACGAACCCCACTAAAACCGGGGGTGAACTTAGTTGGGTAGGCAGTTCCTGCTCCACTAGTGACACCCGTCGTGTTAATCTAGTTACAAATCCAGTGACAAATCTAGGATCATGAAAGGACCGAGAAGTGCTTACAACAAGTAGAACATATCCATGGTAATCTTTGACACAGATATTCCGGAGCGGTTAACCTATTCATGTTAGACCTTTCTTTCCCATAAGTAAATTAGTTGTCAATATTGACAGATTGTCTGTGTCTAATTTATACCCATCTCGTAGACTTCCCTGCTTTTACAATTAACCTACTAATTGATATATTTACATAGTAATTAATGTTCATTGATAGTATCAACCGTTTCTGATTTGACATGCTACTTAAAATCAAGGCCGTTTTAATTTGTGCGATTTTTATTTACTGCTGAACATTTTATTTTTCTAATATTCATGGAACACATTATAGCTATTGTCCCATTGGCGAATAAATACGATCAGCCAAGTGTTTTGTTTTATTACGCAGTATTTTATAGTACACGGAAGTACGTTGTTGATTAAATATTACATCGGTATATTAAACTACTTATTATATTAAACTACATATCGGTGAAGGTTGCACGACCTACCGGTCATAAAACTTTCGGGAACATGTATGATTTTGAAGATACTAAAGGGGTTATCAGAATCCGTATTCCGAAGAAAAACAGAAAACACAATGGCCGAAAGAAAAAGTACAAAAGGACAAACAACGATCTACAAAACATTACACATAAAACAAAAGATCGAGTATTTCACCAGTTTATAAACTTGCAGGGTTCCTGACTCAAACTGATGATTCATTTGTCGATTGTATCAATACAGCTGGCATGATCGCCGTCAATTTTTATTCAAGTGATCGTACCAGGCCAGAAGCTTCAGTTGGTGGTTATGTATGTTTTTGTTTGTTTGATGTTGCTTAACGCCACTTTCAACAATATTTCAGNAATATCGTGGCCTTTTTCATATTGCCCTTGTTATCAGCACGACACTTTGATATCTGCCCCGAGGGCTTTAGCCTGAGGGACGATATCAGTCGAGGGCTGATGACAAGGGCAATATGAAAAAGGCCATGTATTAATATATTTATCACATATTTTGCCAGGGCAGATAACATGTTATTGCCCTCGTAAAATGTGATTGCCCCGGAGGCAAATAACACGCAGCAAATTATGCTCTTATTACACATGCAAATTCGGCGTTATTTCAATAAAATATGTGATAATAAAGGCATCATTACATGATGTTTTTCATATTAGCCTATAACTAGGCCAATATGAAAAACATCATGTAATAATACTATATTATAGGTCACTATTCAATCCCATATGTATTAGGGATATTTATTTTACCTGTTTCTACGTTTCTCCTGATTAGATTTTACAACTACTGACGGTGTAGTAATATATTTATTTTTCTTTCTATTACTACACATTGAACGAGCATTTTCTGTTTGACTAAACAAACAAAGAAATAGTGCATGCCATTTAAACACAATATTAGTAAAATAGGTTGATTTATGGTGTTTGTTAAATACACAAAGTGTTACTATTAATAGGATTGTATATAAACTAATGCATAGTCACTTCATATCTTTTACTTATCTAACAACGCCTTTACTAACTACCTCTATTGTAGTTTAGCACAGTACAAGGAAGTTTCTGATCGTATGGTAATTGGATTTACAATTACCTATGCAATCAGTATCACATAGGTAAAGCTAATGAGTTCTATTGTAGTTGAACAAAGTACCAGGACGTTCATAGTAGGCTGTATATATTGATTACGTTCTTTAGAACAAGTGTACCTCGTAAGATCAAATTCTAGATTAATTATTATTTAAATCTTTTCTTTATTTTACAATATACGTGGGCATTATGAAACATGTCACATTCTTGTTTACATATGGAAACATTTAACTAGAGTAATTGGTTTCAATAATTATGAAAATTACGATTTACGTATTATGGTTATTATACGTATTATATGTTTGTTTGTTTGATGGTGATAAACGTCAATTTCAACAATATTTCTGTTATATGGTGGCGGTCAGATTTGTAGGTGGAGGAAAGGTCTGTGCAAGGGAAGACCCTTGTAGCTAATTTCCTGAAAATGCAGAGAGAGACCTTGGAGAAACACAACGAGGAACAGAAGGCCAGACCACCTCCTTCCGGTCCCGAAGACAGGCCTGTGACGAAGGTACGTCGGTGGCCGAGTGATATTGACGAAGCCAAGAGACAGCTGGATTTCGATCAGCCAGAGGATGGTGGACAAGTACCAGAACAAATACCTCAAGACGAAGACATCATAGGCAGCATATCCTCATCAGTAGTCCATGGTATGAATTTCCTTGTCTTTTTTTTTCCCATCGTGAAAAGTTACTTATACTTGTGCAAAAGTTCATACCAAAGCAATTTGCGTAATGCCGAAAGTGATATTGTTGTCTGTTTGTAGATTCGGGGGGGGAATTCTTTCCAAGCCAATCAGACCTTGCCGATTTGGAGGAAGATGGAGAGTCTGGGGGAGGCGACAAAAGAGAACGACAAGGGTGTAAAACCGGATGAGGAGGGTAGGAACGACGAGGAACACAACCAATAACCTGAAGAGGAAGACAAAGAAGAAACAGGTGAGGAAGATGACGAGGAACCAGATGACGAGGAACAAGATGAGAAAGATGACGAGGAACAAAATGAGAAAGAGGACGAGGAACCAGATGAGAAAGGTGACGAGGAACCAGATGACGAGGAACAAGATGAGAAAGATGACGAGGAACCAAATGAGAAAGAGGGCGAGGAACCAGATGAGAAAGATGACGAGGAACCAGATGAGAAAGATGACGAGGCTCATGCTGCAAAAAGGAAATCAGTCACTGAGCGATACAAAGGCGAGACAGTAAATGAAACGATTCTTGTATTCATCGACATAGTAATTAATTATGAACCCACAGGTCAAATTTGATATCTTATTTACTTTTTTTTGCAGAAAAAACGCAGGAAAAGATGTGAAGTTGAGGGCTGCAAGGCAGAGGTGGTTAACCTGCATCGTCATTACCAGACGTGCCACGCAGACACCCCTAAAGAAACCAAGGAAAGGGAGACAGGCAAATGAAGGAAGCAGAACCTATAAGGGGAAGCAACAATGTAGTCTATGCGGATGTCCACCTGGAGGCAGTACACAAGTTGGTAAGGGGACCGGATGAATTCAGCAAGGCATTAGCAGATGCAGTCCTTTACAACCCAGATGATGACTTGTCTCGAGCTTTGGTGGATTATGGGGCGAGTTACACCATCAATTAGTATCCATTTTCTTTTTTGTCTCTTTTTTTTTCTTCTTTGCTTGTTATTCTTATTGGTTTAAATATCTCTGTGTAATCCCTGTATTGCCATATTTCGGACTTTGGATTACCCCTTTAACTTTTTGCTTCAATATTCATTTGCCGATGCTTTTAAGTGTATCATGCTTCAGTATTATGTATTGTTGTTTTTTTTTCAGGAAAACACTCACAGACAGAGGTACATGTAGTGGGGTTTCTAGAAAAGTTGTGACTGCACGGTCACACATTGCTAGTCAAATTTTGGGTGCCAGAAGGGGTCACTAACCAGGCACTGCAGAACCTCAACCAGTTAGGAGCAAAAGACGGAGTTGTTGACAAACATAGAAAAGAGGACAGTAAAAAGAATGCACCGATACAACCGATAAAAGCTGAAGTTCATACATCAATAGGCGAGGAAGAACAAAGATAAAAACAAAAAACAAAAACAAAACGAAACACGCACAAGAAAACTTCATTCAAATTACAGTCTGGACATTACAAACTGCCATAAAAATCGAGAGTGACATCAGGTGGCACCGGAATGATTGTTAAATACAGTGACATCAGGTGGCACCGGAATGGTTGTGACATCAGGTGGCACCGGAATGGTTGTGACATCAGGTGGTACCGGAATGGTTGTGACATCAGGTGGCACCGGAATGGTTGTGACATCAGGTGGCACCGGAATGGTTGTGACATCAGGTGGCACCGGAATGGTTGTGAAATGTTCCGCATTAAGAACATCAATGAATACAGCAAACTACGAAATGATTCATTTTGTGTTGACAGACATTGCATCAAGATTGTAGACGAGAGTATACAAATATGAAATCGTTTAAAAGTTAAGGAGCACAACAGCCAAAAGCAGAAAGTCGTGTTCTCAGGTCGAAAGAACAGTTCACGTACAAAGATTACACCCAAGTGTACCTTGTAACCAAACCACTTGATAACTGGAAAAATATATCCTTTTCCAGACATATCTAGCGTTGTGTTTTTGCCTATGATCGACATGGATCCACGCGACATGACTTGTATATATTAGACGATTATGAATTCAAGAAAAATAAACAAGTCATACAAGATAATACTCTAGACATGTCTTTGACGGTGGATCTTTGATTCAACGTATTCCATGGAATAAAGGTGCAACCTTCGGACAAAGTCAAATGTACCTTGATTATTTGACAAAAAGATATGCACATCCAGTTGTTGTATTTGATGGTTACTCCTCGGGGCCAAGCACTAAAGATCACACACACAGTAGAAGAACCAAAGGCATAGAGGGTACAAAATGAATTTAGGGAAAACACACCATTCAAGAGTAAAAAAGAAAATTTTCTCTGCAATAATGAAAATAAACAAGCATTCATCAACATGCTCAGTGAATTCCTTGTCAGTAATGGTATAAGGACTGAACATGCTGAATCAGATGCTGATGTTATGATTGCAAAAACTGGTATTTCCTTTGCGGAAAATTATCCAACTATTATAATTGGTGAGGACACGGATGTCTTAGTACTTCTTCTATTTCATTCAAGTACAAATACGACGCTACAATACAAATCGGATCAAAGCAATCGCCGTGCTAATAATTTGAAGGTGTGGGACAAAGGTGTGGGACATTTCGAAAACAAAGAAGTTGTTATGAGATCAGCTTTTTCATGTATTACCAGTAATACTCGCAATTACTGGTTGTGACACGATGTCAAGGTTATTTGGTATCAGGAAAGGTCGAGTACTCAAAAAAGTAATAAGAAATCAGGATCTGATAGAAATAGCTGGAAAGGTTTTCAATGAAGATTCAGCTGATGCTGTAACAAAGCTTGGAATCCAGCTCCTTATTCGAATGTATGGCGGCTTCGAGTTTTAAAATCTTGATATCATGCGTTATAGGGAGTTTGCAAGTAAAGTTGTATCGAATTCTGTCAGTTTCTTGCAAGTTCAAACCTTACCACCAACTAGGCTGCAGCAGAACAGCACTGTGAGTGAACTTTCTACCAAGTCGTTGAATGGACAAAACGTGGTGAGGAATTACAATTAGATCCTCTTGACTGGGGATGGACTATGTCAAATGGTAAATTAGTTCCTGTAAAAACTCGTCTCCCTCCTGCTCCAGATCAGTTAATAAATCTCATCCGTAGAAAGTGCAAATCTAATTGTGACAATCGTTGTTGTTCCTGTCGAAAACATGGTCTCCAATGTACTACAGCTTGTACTGACTGCAGGGGTCGTAGTTGCTCAAATGCCGAACAATTTGAAGCTGAAGAGGACCAAAATGATTTGGAATAACTTTAACTGGCCACATGGATATTTATTTGAAATGTCTTATATTAATTCATTCATATGTCATAACATTTATAAGCTCAGAATCCGTACTTAGAAATAATGTTGGTTCAATTGAAACAATTCTTAGTATTTAGTTGTAGCAAGGATTTTGATTAATATATTTTGTTTACGGAATGATTGCATGATACAAATGTAATATCCTGATTTTCATGTATGTTGATAATGTCAAATTATCGCGATTTCCCCTATTCTTATCAAATACTAGTATACAAATAAGATGTGGATGAAAATCGATCTTCTTCTTTTGAAATTACAAAAGATCATAATCTCTTTTACGTTTTATATTGACAGGCATGGACCAAAATTAAATTCCCAATTTTTAGCGATTTTTTCACAAAAAAATCCAGTTTTTCTACTCCCTACATTTTTTATATTGTTTCATCCTACCCACGTTTTTTCATGATATATTTCTACTAAGCATATTTCATGAGAAATAAAAATATTTGAAGTTTTCCAGTTTTCCGCGATTTTTTGTTGAAAAATCGATTGTTTACCCCAAAATGACAGTTTTCCCATATTCAGCTCAATGCCGATTATTCATATTTGTTTCTAGCGGGATTACTGTGCTTAAAAAAGTTAAAATGATTTCTGTTGCAATTTTTGAGGTTCAGCTGTATATTCGATAGATTGACTGGACTATGAGTACTCATACCGCACACTAAGTTCAAGACGCCCCCCTATGCACCGGTTTCAGCNAGATTACACCCAAGTGTACCTTGTAACCAAACCACTTGATAACTGGAAAAATATATCCTTTTCCAGACATATCTAGCGTTGTGTTTTTGCCTATGATCGACATGGATCCACGCGACATGACTTGTATATATTAGACGATTATGAATTCAAGAAAAATAAACAAGTCATACAAGATAATACTCTAGACATGTCTTTGACGGTGGATCTTTGATTCAACGTATTCCATGGAATAAAGGTGCAACCTTCGGACAAAGTCAAATGTACCTTGATTATTTGACAAAAAGATATGCACATCCAGTTGTTGTATTTGATGGTTACTCCTCGGGGCCAAGCACTAAAGATCACACACACAGTAGAAGAACCAAAGGCATAGAGGGTACACAATTAATTTAGGGAAAACACACCATTCAAGAGTAAAAAAGAAAATTTTCTCTACAATAATGAAAATAAACAAGCATTCATCAACATGCTCAGTGAATTCCTTGTCAGTAATGGTATAAGGACTGAACATGCTGAATCAGATGCTGATGTTATGATTGCAAAATCTGGAATTGCCTTTGCGGAAAATTATCCAACTATTATAATTGGTGAGGACTTGGCTGTCTTAGTACTTCTTCTATTTCATTCAAGTACAAATACGACGCTACACTACAAATCGGATCAAAGCAATCGCCGTGCTAATACTTTGAAGATGTGGGACATTTCGAAAACAAAGAAGTTGTTAGGAGATCAGATTTATCATGTATTACTAGTAATACTCGCAATTACTGGTTGTGACACGACGTCAAGGTTATTTGGTATAAGGGAAGGTCTAGTACTGAAAAAAGTAATAGGAAATCAGGATCTGATTTAGTTTAATAATATTTTATTGTACATAAACAATAGGATTGGACAGCAAGTTATACCAACTTATATGAAGTCCTCTCCTTACAAAATATACACATGAATTAATGACAGCAAAACAAAACACAAACAATAGACATTTACAATTTTGACACTGATAAGAAGAAAGAAAGAAGCACAAGTGAAAAAGTGAAAAAAAAGTGAAAAAAGTAAAACAAAGAAAACAAATTGCTGACCTAGCCCTAAAATCTTTTTGATTGATTTATAAAAGTTCGAACTTTTCCAAATATTTTGGAGTTGACGTCATAACTATACTTATCGTTCTCAAAGAACAAAGTTTCAATATTGATACTAATATCGTCGCAATTACTAAGAAGTGTTCTTCTTTCGTTCAGGTATAAAGGACATTCCAGAAAATAATGTATGGCATCTTCAAAAGAAGCACCGCAATTACATTTAAAATTATTTATTATATGTACTTTTGGCAGATCGGCATTGAGTGAGCTGCATTGGTGTCTAAGTCTAGTATGTAATATATTTAATTTCCGTGGGCCTTCATTATAATACTTTGGGGTTTTATAGATATCAACTTTCACTCTATTTTTAAACGAAGATAGTGTAAGGGAATTTCTTATTGATATATCTAGATTGTTCCAAAGCGAAACGGTAGATGGAATAAATGAGCTTGCTGATGTTCTCAGTCTGCATCTGGGTGGAACATAATTCTGATTATTTCTAAGATTATAACTATTTATATCTGATGTAACTGGAGGTAAACAATTAAATAAATAAGGAGGGCATAATTTATTATGAATTTTATAAAAAGTAGCTAATTTACGATTTTCCCGCCGATTGGCTAATCTGATAGAAATAAATGGAAAATGTTTTCAATGAAGATTCAACTGATGTTGTAACAAAGTTTGGAATCCAGCTCCTTATGCGAATGTATGGCGGTTTCGAGTTTTAAAATCTGGATATCATGCGTTATAAGAAGTTTGCAAGTAAAGTTGTATCGAATTCTGTCAGTTTCTTCCAGGTTCAAACCTTACCACCAACTAGGCTGCAGCAGAACAGCACTGTAAGTGAACTTTCTACCAAGTCATTGAATGGACAAAACGTGATGAGGAATTACAATTAAATCCTCTTGACTGGGGATGGACTATGTCAAATGGTAAATTAGTTTCTGTAAAAACTCGTCTCCTTCCTGCTCCGGATCAGTTAATGAATGTCATCCGTAGAAAGTGCAAATCTAATTGTGACAATCGTTGTTGTTCCTGCCGAAAACATGGTCTCCAATGTACTACAGCTTGTACTGACTGCAGGAGTCGTAGTTGCTCAAATGCCGAACAAGTTGAAGCTGAAGAGGACCAAAATGATTTGAAATAACTTAAACTGGGCACATGGATATTCATTTGAAATGTCTTATATTAATTCATATGTCATAACATTTATAAGCTCAGAATGTGTACTTAGAAATAATGTTGGTTCAATTGAAACAATTCTTAGTATTTAGTTGTAACAAGGATTTTGATTAATATATTTTGTTTACGGAATGATTGCATGATAATATCCTGATTTTCATGTATGTTGATAATGTCAAATTATCGCGATTTACCCTATTCTTATCAAATACTAGTATACAAATAAGATGTTGATGAAAATCGATCTTCTTCTTTTGAAATTACAAAAGATCATAATCTCTTTTACGTTTTATATTGACAGGCATGGACCAAAATTAAATTCCCAGTTTATAGCGATTTTTTCACAAAAAATCCAGTTTTCCCCAAAATTGTGGGCTTCCGCTAGTATCTACTCCCTACATTTTTTTATATTGTTTCATCCTACGCACGTTTTTTTCATATGATATATTTCTACTAAGCATATTTCATGAGAAATAAAAATATTTGAAGTTTTCCAGTTTTCCGCGATTTTTTGTTGAAAAATCGATTGTTTACCCCAAAATGACAGTTGTCCCATATTCAGCTCAATGCCGATTATTCATATTTGTTTCTAGCGGGATTACTGTGCTTAAAAAAGTTAAAATGATTTCTGTTGCAATTTTTGAGGTTCAGCTGTATATTCGATAGATTGACTGGACTATGAGTACTCATACCGCACACTAAGTTCAAGACGCCCCCCTATGCACCGGTTTCAGCCGTGAGTATGCTTTGTTACATGTCACAAACTGAGCAATATAAAATCGTTTGAACTTGGCAGTAAATACAGGTAGGCGGAATAATATAAAGCTTAGCAGAAAAAATGAGACTATTTTTATCAATAAATGAAAAGTAAAATTCAACCAGAAATTTATGAACTTCTTTTTTAAATTACAGGTATTTCAACACAAGTAGGCAAGGTCTGGAAAGGTATGCCCAGTACGAATCAGTGCACTTCTTCTACGAGATCTACAGGTCTATGTCAACTATCTCTCCAAGCCCGCCAAAGATGAATCTTACCTGTTTCTCACAGCAAAGGGTCATTTCATAACACCCTCCGTATGTATCTGTCCGATAGTATGTTTGTAATTAATGTAAGTGAATAGTACACATTTTGACAGAAATCAAACTAGTTGAACCGAGAGAAACATATAGGCAGTCGCCAGCAGTAAATATGGTATTTTGTACATTTATTATTTTTTTAATTTAGAGTTAATTTGGTAATTGTAGATTCTTTATATATGAATATTTGCAATAAGAATAATTTATTTAATTCTTATTTGACTTCAGTTTTCTGCTGGGTTTGAATAGATATTTTAAACATTTTTCATTATAATGTTCACAAGTAAATTAGGTGTATTGATTTGATTTGTTTGTGGTTTAACGCCTTATTCAACAATATTTCAGCTATTTCATGGCGACCAGTTTTATTGGTGGAAGAAGCCGGAGTGACCGAAGAGAACCACCGACCATGGCCAAGCAACTGGTAAACTTTATCACTTGCGGCTGCGCGTCGAGTGCACCCTTTTTGTAATTTACAAAGCATGACGATAACCCACGTCGTATTGGTGATAGACTTGTATGAGTTGTTAGGTAATTCAACTACCTAACTCATTGAGCCACCCGTTTATTGATACTTGTTATAATGGTATTTGAAGACAAGGAAGGCAAGGTATGCCCAGTACGAATCAGTGCACTTCTTCTAAAAGATCTGCAGGCACTGAATTTAGTACTGCGTTGACTACTATTTTACCTATTTTGTTCCAGTATTGTTATAAATACTGTTATAGTGACAGTCAGAACCTTTGAACCGTAATGAAAGCGGGAGGTTTGGCGCCTTAAAATCTTATTCAACCACCATTTCTTTGGAAATGCCTGTACCAAGTCAGGGTCATTACGGTTTTCACAGTTTTCAGGTTGTTGACTGATTTTGTCTGTTTATATCAGTTTCTTTGGAAGATTGTTGGGAGTTCGGTAGTTTTGTTATTACCCTTATGATGGAACAGTTACAAATTATTGTACTTATATGTAATAATTTGTGTATTTCAGATCTGGCATTGCCTTTATTCTGATGTTAATAAATACAGTATCGTAAAAACGTTCCGCATTCATATATGATCGAGGACCTGATTATCACCATACTTGGTCATGTTATAAAGAATTAAAATACATTAATTTTCCAGTTAATAATAAATTAGATTTAATGATGTATACCTTTTATGATATCTGGTTCAATATTTTATAGGTATTTATATTTCCTTGTAAGATAATTGTTGAAAATGAAAGATACTAAGAATTAATAGAGGAAGTGATTACGTACAAAATTAACATGTTATTGAAAAATGTCAGTTTATTACACTCTATTACAGTTCTAAAGGAAATGATAAAAAAAAATAAACTATGTCCACCGTGATAAAAATATCAATAAACTTTGCATCAGTAATTCGTTCAGTTTTATATTTAAAAAAATGTATGTGGCATATTGGGAAATGTGAGATGAATTAAATAAAAATTAAATATTTTCAGGTATAAATATGTTTGTTTGATGGTGTTTAACGCCACTTTCAATAATATTTCAGTTATATCGTGGCGGTCAGTTTTATTGGTGGAGGAAACCGGCCGAATGCCCGGAGAAAACCACAGACATGTCGTTAGTCACTGACCAACTTAATCACATAATGTTGTACACCTCGCCCTGATCGAGATTCGAGCTCACAACATCACACTGATTGCATAGGTAGTTGTAAATCCAACTACCTATCGATCACGGCCACTATGACGTAAGTGGTACATGTATATTGTGAAATATGAGATGAATTAAATAAAAATTCAATATTTTGAGGGGTAATTATGTGTTATAACCTCTGTGCTCTGTTACCATGGTGATATCTACATGTACTTGCCAGTGACCTAAATTCTGTGATTTTTATCATCTTATCATCTCTCGTTTTCCACTTCTTCTGCAGCCGATATAATTCAACACACTGGTATTGTATTGTATTTTTATATATATTGAATCTTTTATTAAAATAAAATTAAAGAAAATAAAAATTATATATTTTTCAAAAATATTAATAGATAGTATTACATATGTCTGTATTTTCCTTTATTTTCATTGGCTGAGACTGTGCAGTGGTACCCTGAATATATTGCATATTTTTCTATCTCAGAATCATATTTCAGGCATGTTTCTAAATTTAGAAACATGACTCAAATATGCTAAGCATATTGACTATGTTACTAAAAATAGAAACATAGCGTCAATATTTTTTTTAAATAGAAACAAGACGTCTGGTTTCTTCAGTGGAAAACATATTTTATGTTAATATTTTATTTTCAATGACACGAGTAATACATTACATATGTAATATAAAAATTAAGGACTTTTTACTCTGTCAATATGTTATATATGGATCTGTTAGGATTATATTGACCTCAGACTTCGTCTTCGGTCAATATAATCCTAACAAGTCCATATATAACATATTGACCTCGTAAAAAGTCCATAATTGTATATTGAATAAACTTCAAATTTTAGACTGCGTTCATCTGCGATACACAATTCTTTTGTAACTTTTAGAAGTCATGATGGCGATTATAAAAAAATATATATATGTAGACCAAGACTATATGACGTCATAATTATGCAGATATTTGTGCATGCCAAGAAAGGAAGAATTTCCCTTTTATATATAAATATTACTTCCGTGTATAATTTTACATACTAATATTAAATGATTGATGGATAAAATATTAATTGATGTATGATGTATATACACATGTATAAAACAAATCATTTAAGATAAATCGGCATTACTTGGTTCCTCTCCCTTCAACATAGGGACTTACACAAAAGTAGACATTACTTGGTTCCTCTCCCTTCAACATAGGGACTTACACAAAAGTAGACATTACTTGGTTCCTCTCCCTTCAACATAGGGACTTACACAAAAGTAGACATTACTTGGTTCCTCTCCCTTCAACATAGGGACTTACACAAAAGTAGACATTACTTGGTTCCTCTCCCTTCAACATAGGGACTTACACAAAAGTAGACATTACTTGGTTGCTCTCCCTTCAACATAGGGACTTACACAAAAGTAGACAAAAATACATTAGTTTCATCATTAAGAAGAGTTTGTAGATACCAAAGGGGTCATGAGAATTCGTACATCGAAGAACAGACAATACAATGGGCAAGATTAAAAGTACAAAGGGATAAACAACGATCTACAAAACATACACATAAAACTAAAGATCGAGTAACACAAACCTCACTAAAAACTAAAGGACAAACAACGATCTACAAAACATACACATAAAACTAAAGATCGAGTAACACAAAGCTCACTAAAAACTAAAGGACAAACAACGACCTACAAAACATACACATAAAACTAAAGATCGAGTAACAAGAACACCACCAAAAAACAAACACAAAAACAAAAACAAAAAAACAACACCGAGATGAAATCATGTGCTCCGGAAGGGTAAGCAGTCCCTGCTCCACTAGTGGCATCCGTCGTGTTGATCTAGTTACAAACCTGGTGACAAGTCACGAACGAGGAAAGGACAGGGAAGTGTTTACGACAAGTGGAAGATATCCGTTATCATTGGTGACACAGATATTCCATAACGGTCAACCATGTCATGGTGGCGACCGTAAAACGTTCTAAGTGATGACTTCAACTTAACCCTTGGTTCAGTAGCTTCCTTGTTAACAAATAATATGAATTAAAACATTTGCCAACAGAACACCTGGTTGAATCATTAGTTAGAATTAACATATATACAACATCTTAAACAGGTCTGGTGTAATGGCTAGCGTGCTCGAATAGAGTGCCACAGATCATGGGTTCGAGCCACATTCAGGTCAAACCAAAGACTACAAAACTAATTGTTGTTGCTTCTCTGCGGAACGCGCCATTATAGAGTAAGCTCAATGAACGGTCATCAATAAAACTTGAACTTCTACGAAACCCCTAACGCACATGACCACTCACTTTCCCGGTTTTAAACATGCTTCAATAAAAAAAAAGTGGCGGAATTAAACTAGTTGTATGTGATGAAATCCACCATCTTAGTGTCATGGCGAAGTAAAGCAAGTGTTCTCCACTCACGGCTAAAATACCGACCTTCAGATCACATGGATGTACAAGTCATAATCTTCATCTTTATACATAATATATTTATTAATTGTGCAGTGTCATATAACTCCTATAATCATTTAATCAGATATTGAACGACCAGTCAATTATTATTTTTTTATTAATGCACACAAGTAACCCATTTGGGATTTAGCATTACAAATTACATACTATACATCATTACATGTACAGACAAGTCAAATAAAGCATACATGACTACATAAAAATAAAAAATACAATAACATGAACTGCCATTATGACTGTGATGAGTATCCCTCTCTCAGTTCTAATGACTGTCTTATGAAAGACGTAGCAGTCCTAATTTGTTCGCGTGTTGACCCGGACGTGTTAAGTATTTTTCTTAGTTTCACTTCATGGTTTATTTAGGTATGTAATAACACAGACACTTAATTAGGAATTCTATAAATACACCAACCTTACCTGGAACAGGAAATTGAAAGTAAAATGTATTGAAATGTTTCAATTTTCTGAAAATAAAACAGTAAGAAAAACAAACAAATGTCGTGGTATTGTTGAGGTGAGAGGTGGTTGGTCGTTTTGTTGATGGAATTGTTGTGAGTTCGAATCTTGATTAGGGCGAGGTGTACACCATTATGTGATAAAGTTTTTGTCAGTGACACATGCGACAGGTTGGTGGTTTTCTTCTGGTCCTTCGGTTTCCTCCACCAATGAAACTGACCGCCACAATATAAACACCAACAAACAAACAAACATAATATGATATTGACTTTATAGTTTGCTCTAATAGGTAAACAAAATAATAAAAAAAATAATAACAATAATACGTAGACTGTGTTTACCTTAATATTACAGAAATGTAATTAAAATTTGAAGATACCAAGAAGGGCAAACAATGGTCTTCAACATAACACAGAAAACTAAAGATTGGGCAACATGAACCCAGCTAAAACCCGCGGCTGAACTCGGGTGCTTCGGAAAGGTAACCATTTTCTGCTTCACTAGTGGCATCCGTCGTGAAATCTGGTGATAAGTCATGAATGATGAAAGGATCAGCTTGTGATTACGACAAATGGAACAATTAAGATAAGGGCGCATTTGAATTTGGGAAAATGATAAGAATTATTTATGACTGGTCATTTCACAATTATCTACAAAGAACTACATGACTTCTTCGTATAGCTTACTCTCCCTGGCTTCGTCCATAGAAAATAAACTGATAGATATTTATTGGAAGTACACAGAAATGCAGCAATAATGTCCGTAATTAGCTTAATATATATAAAATAATAAAAACGTAGATATCTAATTTAGTGAGCACGACGAGTTTCTTGATTAGCCTTCATCAGGTACACTAAAAATCGAAAGAATAGAAAGTCAAATATGTTTGAATCACATCATTATTTTTTTTTTTCATGTTCATGATATTTTGTGATTGATTGATTGTTATCTAACGTCACGCGTGTTGTATTTGCTTTCTAATCATTACCAAGTATACAAACAATGCATCATGCAGGTAAATATCACGGTGTATATCCATAACGGAACCTTCGGGATGAACATCGAAGTTACGCGATTCTTGGGGAACAAGTAATGGATCCTTTGTGATGAAAAGAATGTCAGCAAGTGGGAAAGACACATAATAATGGATAGCTGCAAGGAAGGAATGTAAATACATCGTATATTTTGCTCTCACTGAACTCTCTGATGTACGATTCAATCCAAAACCAAAAACCATTCACATACGTCTGCTGAAAATGCGTTTCGCTTGCTTTCCAACGAGATGACTGTCAATGTAAAGTGAAATTTCGGACATATCTTTTATGAATATTTGCTTTTTTCACCTTTTAACTCTCAAATTTTGACAGTTATTAAAAGAAGAAACATAAATGCACCAACTCCTAACCCAGTCTTCAGTTAATAATCCATTAAAGCCCATTAAATTCGATTTTTAATTGAAAAGGTTCGTAACGGCACCTTTACGATTTATAGAAAACGTGTTAAAATGTGGCACCACGACCTTCGCGACTTGGAGGCAACGGACCCTTTACGACAATAATACTAAATACTTTATAAGCACACACTCATTTATAATAAATGGTAAGGGCCCATATACATATAGATTATCACATGGCCATTTCCATATCGGTCCCGGTATCATCCCGAGACTTCCATATCAGCCCAAGACGTCAGCCGCGGGCTTGATATGGGTCGAGGGATGATACTAGGACCTATATGGAAAAGGCCATGTTATAATCTGTTTATCACATATTTAACCATGACTGAAATAAATAAATTGTAAATGAATAAATGAATTTATGTTTATTCATCAACATAACAACAAAATAAATAACGTGTAAAAATCAACAAAATAATTCACCGTATTTATCACAGGTATTGAACATAACTTTTAATAATAATAATAATAATCTTTTATTCTCAACAAACTATATACAAAGGTATAGAGAAGTACATTTTAGTTAGTATTTACAATAATTACAAGTACATCAGATAAATAATGGTTGGTATGTTTCAGCCTGGATCGCAAAATACCTTTTCTATTATCTTTAATAATTTGCATAATTTAGTAAGTACAACTTTGTTTTTTGAAGTCATAAGATTTCTGAATTTTAATACATTCACATGATTGTTATAATACATTGATAGCAATAATTTTCGACTAGGTTTAAAATATTGACACTGTAAAATATAATGGAATTCATCTCCGATATCACTATTACACAGAAAGCATATTCGATTATTTCTATCAATATTATCCCACCTACCCTGCTCAATTGGTAACTTATGATTTGTGGTTCTAAATCTGCAGAAATCAATGGCTTTTTTGTGTTCCAGGAGTTCAAAATAGTCTTCCATTTGGAAGGATGTTTTAAAAAGCTTATATTTATTAGCCTTTGGTGAATCATATATCAATGAATGCCAAGTTTGTTCAAATTGATCTCTAAGTTTAAGCTTTACAGTGTTTATTAACCAAGTAGAATTTAGAAAAGTTTGCGTATTCCAGATATTAGACATACCGCATTCGTTCAATATATTGCTAATTTTATTCAACCACAAAAAATTACATCTATCCTCTACTGACATTTGGAAACACAATTTGTACATAATAGCTGATAATTTTGATTCTTTACCACAACATAATTTTGTCCAGAATGAGATAAGTCTCACTTTAATATCTATTTCTATGGGGTATCTTCCAAGTTCTCCATAAACCATGTAAGAGGGGGTCGATGTCTTTAAATTTAACAATAATTTACAAAATTTTAGATGTACCCTTTCCAAAATATCATTATTACCCATACCCCATATTTCACAACCGTATAATAACACAGGTTTTACCATTTTATCAAAAAGGTCCAACTGACATTTAATTGAGAGGTTGTGAAATCTACATAGTTTTAAAACTTCATACAGGGCGCGTGCTGCTTTTTCTGCGTTACCTTGTTTTGCATTCTTAAAATTCCCAGTTCGTGAAAGCCCAACACCCAAGTAATTGAAGTCATTAACAATATCTAGTTGTTTCCCTTGGAATAAAAATTTTACATTGTATGGAGGTCGCCCCCTGGAGAAATTCATTATTTTGGTTTCATCTATATTAACTTTAAGCTTCCAAGTGTCAGTGTAATCCAAGAAACAATCTAAAAAATTCTGGAGATCAGTTGCTGACTCTGCCATTAATACAGTGTCATCAGCATACAAAATACAAAACAGTTGTAAAAATATTCCTAGCTTGTCTTCAAGTTCGTTTGAGACTGTATTTAAACCATTTAAATTACAAGTATGTAAAAAAGATTCAAGGTCATTTAAATATAATGAAAAAAGGAAGGGTGATAAATTTTCCCATTGTCTGACACCATTATTACATGGGAAAAAATCAGACTTACAGTGGTTATACGAGATACAAGATTTGGTTCCATTGTACATATTTACAATTACATGGTTATACGAAATACAAGATTTGGTTCCATTGTACATATTTACAATTACATGGTGCATATATCCATTCATATTATTTAGTAGCAATTTATACCAGAGTCCATCTCTCCACACCTTGTCGAAAGCTTTTTCAAAATCGACGAACGCACAGAATATTTTTTTATTTTTTTTTATTTTCATAATTTCAAACAAAGAATGAAGTAAAAATAAATTATCTATTGTAGAATATTATTTTCTAAAACCACATTGGTTTTCACTTAAAATAAGGAAATTGTCTGAGTAATCAGTCAGTCTTTCACTAAGAACGGAAGTAAATAGTTTCCCCAGGCAGCTTAAAATAGTTATAGGTCTAAAATTTTTAGGGTCCATAGTGTTGCCCTTATTTTTGTAAATAGGTTTAATATAACCAATTAACCAACTATCTGGAATAATTCCTGTTTCGAAAATAAGATTAAACAGCTTTTCATACAATTCTATAAATTTATCTACTGTGGACTTAATATATTCATTGATAATTAGGTCATCACCATATGCTTTGTCATTTTTCAGTTTTTTTATACATCTATAAATTTCATCTCGAGAAAATCTTCTATTCAAATTGTCATTCAGCCTGTTAACGTCATTTGGGTTTAAGGTGGGTAGATTATTATCCCTTTCCCCTTTCAATAATTATAAATCAGACTTCCAATTCTTATCATTTGTGTCATAAAAAATTATTGTCACATTTCCCTGGATATTTGAGTATGGGAATTGTGTTATTTTGGAGTTGGGCAAAATGGGAGCCAAAACGATAACGGTTTGCTTATTAGAGTTATTATTAGTAACCGTTGACTGGACAGAGTTATTACTGATGAAAATTAGAGTAACTGTTTTATTTTCATAGTTCTCAATAGTCGATACGATGGCGTAAATATCAACATTCGCCATCACTAATATGTCTACTGATGGAAGCTTGGATACATTTCAATGAATCGGGTTCGTAATCCTGTTTGAATTTCGTGCGCGCAGAAACAAAAAAAAACTTCCCTGGTGCATGTACATCTCCTCGACTCCAATATATTCAGGATTACGGTGTTCTCCCACTGTTGATAACCAATCCTTGAATATCCTTATGTTACTCTTAGTTTTATTGATATTTTTCATCTCCGTTTTATTGGTTTTTTGTATGATGTTTGCTTACGTGTCACAATGACGTCATCGACGCAGGGCACAATAACCGGTTATTTGCCCCGGGCACTGATATGGATCGGGAACGTCTTCGTTTATCAAAACGGTACGAATAACGTACAAATATGTGATAAAATGTATTATGTACACTGATTATGTTACAGTATGACAAGCTTGTGAAGTATGGTTTTACATCAAATGAAATATATATATATGACAATATTAAAAAAAAATTATGCATAATATACATAATGTATTTCACATCAGACTACAGTCATGGAACATAATTATTCGCCACCCTCGATTTTACGCTATATATTTCATATAAAACCACATTTTTCAAAAAATTATTGTGAAGTCATTTCTAAACGGATTTTGATTATTTTTGCACCAGAAGAAGCGGAAATATTTAAAGATTATTTGTTTATTTTAGCACGATTTTCCGTCATATTGCCTTTATTTTCTTATGATTTAAAGACAATTTTTTGTTTTCTGACGTCAAATTACCTAAAATAAGGGGAGTACCATACACTACAGGGAGATAACTCTTTAAATTCAGTTGAACGTTTTGATCATATGATGTTTGTATGCAGATTTCAAGCATCTCGGTGATCAAAACCACAGAGAGAAAAGCTGCTATTTGGCTAGTGAATTTATAGCTCTGAGTCTGTTGGTTGGAATTTGTTAAAATTTTGATATTTATTACAGTGGATATATTCAAACACACTGCCAAAAAAAAAATAAGAAAATTAAACGAGCAGACAAATTTTACCTGAAGTGTATGGTACCACCT
>MJUT01040415.1:267339-278463 GCA_002080005.1 Gigantidas platifrons | reverse complement strand
ATATCATGGCGACCAGTTTTAGTGGTGGAAGAAGCCGGAGTACCCGGAGAGCAATCGATCATGGGCAAGCAACTTTATCACTTGCGACCGTGAGTCGAGTGGACCCTTTTTGTAATTTACAAAGCCGGGCGTGAACCCACGCCGTATTGGTGATAGGCTTGTATGAGTTGTTGGGTAATCCAACTACCTAACTCATTGAGACACCTGGGCCCTTCCTCTGTTGAACTTTGGAAGTGGAACAGTTTGGCATTTTTTGCTTTTCTTTCTATGCCATCAACACAGAAAATCCGAATTTCGACCTTTCATTTTCACATACAATCTTTAAAGCAATTTCCTGAAAGTTGAGCTATACCTCGAGGCGAGCACGCTTGCCATTACATCACCGATGCAGTTGTGTCAGAAATGACGACGTATATTTTCCGTTTGTCGTAATCACAATCAGGTCATTTCCTCATTCATGACTTATCACCGGATTTATGACTATAGTAGCACGATGGGTGCCACATATGGAGAAGGAACTGCTTACCCTTCCGGAGCACCTGAGCACCACCGGTTTTAGTGAGGTTTGTGTTGCTTGATCTGTAGTTTTCTGTATAATGTTTTCTAGACCATTGCTTCTTCTTTTTCTTTTGGCCTTTGTGTTGTCTGTTCTTTGATTTACGTTGCCCCTTTGGTATCTTCAATTTTTTTCTAACTGAAGATTCGACACTACAAGTATTAAAATACCAGGTATATGCTAAATCCTCAAGTTGAACTTGTGTCCAGTGTCTGTGACCACATAAAGCAATAAATGGAATTGATCAAATAGATCCATGTCTACCGAAGATTCCCTCAAGTATTTTATTGTTATTATTTTTTATTTCGCTGTTATACTTTTTATTTTATCCGTATTTCTTATAATATAAGTGCTCGACTCATACTTGTGTATTACATAACTGAGTGTTGTAAGTGGCGCTAAACACCATAACCCTAACACTGTATTAATGTGTAGTAATTTGTTCTCTCTCTATAAAAAAAACATTTAAAATCGAGAAGATTATAATTCTACTGTGTACATGTGACTTTGCATGTTTCGATACGCGTGCACTGCTGGTTAATCTAAATCGACAGATATGGGTTTTTTTTCCATTGGCTGCTAATAATATATTTATACAATAAACATAATTACTTTAGATCGTGAATTTAACGAACTTAAAGTCCTCTACGTACCACTGACCTTGGTATTGTGCATTTATATATAAAGTATATCTATTCAAAGGAACACATGCAATGAAGAGCCCTTTACTAGTTTGCGACATATCAAATATTCTTAATGGATCATTTTAAACGTTCCAAACAAGGAAATTCATGATTATTGGATTAAAATTATTCAATCAAAAATATACGTCTATTTCTCCGGTGATATATCTGTCTGTTACTTATTATATAATGCATGCACTTTATTTTTGATAATCTTAAAAATTTATAAATATTTTCCTCATCTTGGTGTATCTCCAAAATCAAATAATCAATGAGAGTAAAATCTTTATTAGGCTGGATTACTGCCAATTAACAATTTTGATGAAGAGCTGTTTTACCATAAATGGGCCAAATCATAAGGTTTAACTCCGTCACCTTGTATTCAAGTGTCTGTGTGTTAGGGGTATCGATTTTACCTCTTTCTACTATTCTTCTGTTGAACTTTAGAATTGGAACAGTCTGGTATTTTTGTGCATTTCATTTTATGCCATCAACACAGAAAATCATCAACTTCTTGACCTTTCATTTTCACATACAATCTTTAAAACAATTTCCTGACAGTAGAACTATACCTCGAAATTGACAGTGCGGACAGCTTAAGAACGACACTTTATATCTTCGTCGATATACGGATTCTGAAAACCCCTTGGTATCTTCAAAGTCTTCTTTTTATAACTCTTTTGTTATAAAAAGAAGAGTTAGAAGATACCAATTTCAATTTTCCCATTGTAAACTTTACATTTATATATAGTAACATTCCAGCAGCACCTGCATATGGAGTATATATCTCTCAGTTGATATGATATTCCAGAGCCTGTAGTTCTTTTGATGATTTCCGTAATAGAGGCATTCTACTAACAAGGAAGCTCCTGAATCAGGGTTCCTAGAAGGTAATTTGATGCGTCACTTCCATGGTTTTACGGTCGCCAACATGACTGAGTTAACCGTTATGTAATATATGTGTTACACATGAGCACTGATACGTTCCGTTTGTAGTAATCACTATTCGGTCCTTTCCTCGTTCATGACTTATCATTAGGTTTGTAACAACAGTAACGTGACGGGTGTTACTAGTGGATTAGGAACGGCTTATCCTGTCGGATAATTCAAGTTCACCCTGTTTGTTTGTTTGTGGGGTTAGTGATCCTCCATCTTTTTCTGTCTAGTATTTTGTAGATCATTCTAACATGACGTCCTTCTTTCGCTTTGTTAACAAACGAGCGAGTTATCCATTCGGTATAATCTCATTAGCACATGCGCCGGTTAATGTAACTGACTTTTCCATTGGCAGCATAAATTGTAACCCGAATAATCCCGATAGAGGGCGCAGTATTATTCGAGTTACATAAATTGTGTGCGACATTTTCCGAAAGCGTAAATTTTAATTACCGGCTTCCAATCAAAGTATACTACCGTATTTGTACTCTTAGACATATCAGAATCAGAATAAATCAAGAGAGGCCAAAATGTGTTTTGAGTTTTAACATGGATTGGCGGATATTAGTAAATTTTATCCCTCGCTTCTGGCTCGGGATAAAATACTAATATCCGCCAATCCATGTCAAAACTCCCAACACATTCTGGCTTCCATGATTTATTTCTTAATTGTTTCTCCCTTTGTCCTTTTTCTTTTGGCCATTGTGTTGTCGGTCCGTCTTTGATTTAGGGGGCTCCTGATTACCACTGTGGTGTCCCTACGCTTCGTTACACGTTTATAGACACCTAACATCTGATATTATGAGTAATAGTCTGTTAGCCGTGATCGTTGATTGACTTTTTCAAGGCGAAATTCCCTAACCCTATCTATTATATAATATCATCTTTGTCCTGTGACATTTTAAATTTCCCTCATCTGATGTGATTTCCAGATGAAAATATGTCTTGCGGTTTGGAGTTGGGAGTTTTTCTGATCTTTACTTGTTCATCAATTCCCCCCAAAAAAACAGTTGTATGTGACAATTTCATTTGTGATTTATTACATTTATCAGTTAAATCAATCAGTATTGATACATAAAAATATGGGGATTTTTGACGAGGCCTCATTAACATGATAAATGTATATTTAATTCTAATTATACATCTGTAGTTTATTAATGTTTATTGGTGATGATTGTAGAATGTGCTGATCTGTGTAATTTATTAGGAGAAATTTCACGGGATGTCATTACTAAAAGGGGCCATCGTGGTCGTGGGATAGTTTGATTTACAACTACATGTGCAATCAGTGCCTATCACCACTAACGTTGCGAGTTTCGAACCTCAATACAACATTTTGAGATAAAGTTTGTCAGTGACTTGCGACAGGTCAGTGGTTTTTTTCCGGGTACTCCGGTTTCCTCCACCAATAAAACTGACGACCACGATATAACTGAAATATTGTTGAAAGTGGCGTTAGATACCATAAAACAAAACCAATCAATATTACAACGTATCATTAATAAAGTGGAAAACAAAAAATATGATAATGGCGAGACAGTTCCTTGTGTTTCTAACATAAAGGGCGAGTTCAAGTGGAGATAGATTACTGACTATAGTTCTATTTCAACAAGCTCTATCAAAGAGTTTGACTATAGCAAAACTCTAGTTTTGGCCACAAACCTGTACATTCAAAAGCAAAACTTTGATTGATTTGATGTT
The DNA here is from genome assembly GCA_002080005.1 of Gigantidas platifrons. NCBI lineage: Eukaryota > Metazoa > Mollusca > Bivalvia > Mytilida > Modiolidae > Gigantidas > Gigantidas platifrons. Next base: position 274,587 of record MJUT01040415.1, on the reverse strand, counting down.
ACTTGAAAGTTGCTAGAGTCCAACAGTGGCATATACAAGAGTTGAAAAATAATATAAGCGACAAACCGTTACTAAATGGTAGAAATTCACCATACTACTCTCTTGGTGTTCCATTTTGTTTTATATATCACTAGCTTCAACCATGTTTTTATTCTTACGAATTACAAAGCTATATAACAAGTTTTAGGATTTAGAAATGATTTTCCTAATTTTTATTAAACATAAAACATTTTTATTAACAATATCAACTACATATTCTACGAGCACCTGAGTTCACCCCCGGTTTTAGTGGGGTTCTTGTGTTACCCGATCTTTAGCTTTATGTGTATGTTTTGTTGATCGTTGTTTGTCCTTTTGTCCTTTTTCTTTTGGCCATTGTGTTGTCCGTTCTTCGATTTACCGGTTTTGATCCCCCCCTTTGGTATCTTCAAACTTTTCTAGGCCTTGCATTAATTACATTTTATTGAATATTTTACCTTTTTTCTAAAGTTATTTCAAGTTAAGGTCAATGATGATATTTTTCTAACTTCAATAGAAATTTATCTGCATCGATGATGTAATAGTTAGAGTGCTTCCCTCGAGTGCGGTAGATCGTGGATTCAAGCCCAAGTAGGATCAAACCAGAGTATAAATAAACGTTAGAGAATACCGACGGAGCAATCAAAAAGCAATCAAAAAGCACAACACAATATGTGTTGAACAGCATTATTCGCAAACAAACACAAATGACGTAAAAAAGACAAGAGCCCTCCTACAAACAACTGGAGATAAAAATGAATCGAGCATCGTTTATTTATTGCTTCTCCGCTAAGTACGCAGTGTTAAAGAGTAAGAGTGAACATTGATTGGCTCGGAATCAAGATAACGAGTGGGTCGACATGTCTATTGGCTCGGAATCAAGATAACGAGTGGGTCGACATGTCTATTCATGGACTGTTGTTTCAGTAAGCTAGCACTATAAAAATTCAACTAAGGGTGTTGGTCCAGTACAAAGTGGACATCATCATCATTTCATTGAAAATTAATTTGTTCTCGCCATGATATAGCTGAAAAATTGCCGAGTTGCTGTTAAACAGCAATCACTCGCTTACTAAATAGAAGTTGACTAATTTTGTCTCGTAGATAATAAGGGTAATAACAAAATTACCGGACTCCGAACATTCTTCAAAAGGGAAAGTCAAAACTCAATAGTATATAAACAGACAAAATCAGCCAACAACCGGAAAACTGGGAAAACCGTAATGACCCAGACTTGATACGGGCATTTTCAAAGAAATGGTGGGTTGATTAATAACGTTATATAGTGCTGTCGAAAACCATTCTTTAAAAGGTAAGATGGTTTTATGAGAAAATAAAAAGTGTGTAACTGATACTGCATGCCTGAACGGCTCACACTTTTGGTTAGTTTGACTTGTTTATATGCTTTTTACTGTAAAATAAGGTTTGCTTGTGTATCATCTACGTGTACACAGTGACGTAATATTGACAGTGACGTAAATTACCACATTCTTCAATGAAAGATAAGATGGTTTTATGAGAAAATAAGATTGTGTCACTCTGATACTGCATACCTGAACGGTTCACACTTCTGAAGACCGACAAACATAATAATAAAATGAGATATTAAAATATTTATTGCAGATTATGGTTATATCGCATACCTGCATTATGACACGTCCAGGTTCAATATTTTGAAAGGTATTTATTAAGAAGAGTTTGAAGAAACCAAAGTGGTAATCACAACCTATAAATAGAAGAAGGACAGACAACACAATGACCAAAAGACAAAGGACACAAGGATTAAACAACGGTCTACAAAAAACTACACAGAAAACTAAAGATCGAGTAAAAATGGGTTGTCTTCCTCCTAGAGTGACCACCAGGGTATAGACACGTGATCTAGTTTAAATATACTAAGTGGAAATCAAAAACCGTAAATCAAAAGAACTAACGAAAAAACGGGTTGTCTTCCTCCTAGAGTGACCACCAGGGTATAGACACGTGATCTAGTTTAAACTAAGTGGAAATCAAAAACCGTAAATCAAAAGAACGAAAAGAAACAAAGAGACAAACAATTATCTGTAAGAAGAGTTTGAAGATACCACAGGGGTAGTCAGAATCCAAAGCACTTGTCAGAAGATCGAGCAACAGGAACCCCACTAATAACCGGGGGTCTACTCGGGTACTCCGGAAGGATAAGTAGTTCCTGTTCCACTAGTGTCACCCGTCATGTTACTGTTAAACGACACGAATATCATCTGAATTGGAAATTATGTTGGACGTAGATAACGTAGATAAATACAAGTAACATTAATAAGGCATGAACACTAGTAAACGTAGATAAATACAAGTAACATTAATAAGTCATCAACACTAGTAAACGTAGATAAATACAAGTAACATTAATAAGTCATGAACACTAGTAAACATAGATAAATACAAGTAACATTAATAAGTCATGAACACTAGTAAACGTAGATAAATACAAGTAACATTAATAAGTCATGAACACTAGTAAACGTAGATAAATACAAGTAACATTAATAAGTCATGAACACTAGTAAACGTAGATAAATACAAGTAACATTAATAAGTCATGAACACTAGTAAACGTAGATAAATACAAGTAACATTAATAAGTCATGAACACTAGTAAACGTAGATAAATACAAGTAACATTAATAAGTCATGGACACTAGTAAACGTAGATAAATACAAGTAACATTAATAAGGCATGAACTTGCTCTAATCAGGAATATAGATTAAAAAAACTACTCTCTTTCTGTTAAACAGTAATCAACCAATCAATAGAGTGATAACACTTTGTTCTGTTCGACTGGTTTTTTTCAGCACCAGTACAACACCCATACTCTCACTCAGGACAGACATTGTACTATCAAGTCCCTTATAATGACGAGTTCAGATGTACCTTTGCTCGTAAATTCTATTTCTGTCATCTCATCACAGTTTGGTTCCGGAAACAAAAACGTATCGAAAACCCTTTCAGTGTGAACACATCATTAGAACGGCATTTTATAATTTTCTCCTTGACAGAGAGATGTTAAACGTCATATTACTGATAATAATAGGCTCTGACATTTAAGAAATGCAAACGACAAAATAGTATGTACAAATAATGACAGTCTCGAAACAACAACATTGTCAGACTGTCATGGCGGTCTTATTATTCTTTTTCGGTCACTGTTACAATGCTAGTCCTTTGTTTTTCATGATCCAATCAGATATCTTTCACAGAAAAGGTCATTTAAAAAAACAATATTATACTATTAATAAGAACGAACAAACAATATTAAAAGCTACTAAACTGATGACGAGCTTGTTATTTTGCTTAAATCGTAAAAGGGCAATAACTCTGTCTTGTCTTGAAATACTTGTCATTCGAAAGTCATTTGCTTACGGGAGCATATATACCAAGGTTTATATTTATTAAATGTCATTGTCATTTATCGGCATTTTACAGTTTTGTTTGTTGCATGTAGATTAATGTTGTTTTCGAACATTTGTCTCGTGGTTTATTTGTGAAAGTAAACAACTATTTAACTTTTAAGGGAAAAAAAAAGGGGGGGGTCAAATTTCTGTTGATAAATTTGATAAAAAGAGATAATCTGATCCAGCAGTTTTCAACGAGGAATTTTAGTACAATTTGAAGAAAAAATTACCCATTTTCATCTTCCTTAAAAATATACTCATGACAACAGTTGGCTCGTGAGAGAGACATACCCCCGCCCTCCCCCCCAATGTTAAATAGTCGGTCTCTAAGTGTTAATGTACTCAAATGTCCTCTAGTAAACACTTTAATCCGTTGTGACCTTCATCGAGACGAATAACAAGTCTCACCTTTTTAACAAGAAAATATGTTACAGGATGAACATGTAAGTATGCGGAAATCGTAAAGTAATTAAAGATAAGAGGATATTTCTTTTTGGTTTTTATTTAATAAGTCGATTTACACCATGAGAAAGGGCAGATATGCAAAATAAATCAACATGAAAAATAACTTGTTTATACGCCTATATGTGTGACTGTATATAATTACGTGCGTCACAAGTTACTGTTTTCATACGTTAACTTACTTCAGCTCTATTTAGGGGTCGTCGTGGTCGTGATCGTATGGTAGCTAGATTTAACACTACATGTGTAATCAGTACCCATCACCACTAACATTGTGAGTTAGAATCCTGTATAGGTGTTGTGTACTCGATACAACATTATATGATAAAGTTTCTCAGTGACTTGCGACAGGCCGGTAGTTTTCTCCGGGTCCTCCGTTTTCCTCCACCAATAAAACTGACTGCCACGATATAACTGAAATATTGTTGAAATAGTAGAAGAATCAAATTTATTTATCGTATCATTAATGAACCAATTGAAAATTGGAATGCTATTGGAAAATATTGGTTAAGTAGACTTGATTTGAAATTTAATGAAACTTTTTTTATTTGTAAATGCTCAAATGTATGTAAATGTTATATGTTGAAGATATCATAAAATGCCTATATAGATTGACTTACATGTTGATTTTATAATTGATAAATTTAGTTGTATTTTTGAAATGGGATCATGTGGACTCTAATTAATCTCTTACTAACCCTGGGTAAGAGATCTATTGTAAAACAGGGAACCTTAGATTATTTTATGCTTACCTGGGCATCTAAGGTGTTTTGTCAACAGGCGAGTCAAACAATAAAGTATTATGTTATTAAAAAAAAAAAAAAATTGTTGAAAGTGGCGTTGAACATCATAAACCAAACCAAACTACTTTAACTATTGAAGCAAGGGGGACAGAATGGTTATAATTCTTCCGCGTGTCCAATTGTGATGAAGTTTTGTAAAAAAAAAAATCCATTCATGAATAGAGCTTAAAAACTGTTCACGTGACGTTAAAAGCTACGATTTTGACCAAAACAATTATATGTTTTAAATTGCTTTAAAATGATGACATGAAGGTAAATATTTCACATTAAACAGCTTATCGTACCACTTTTCGCCTTTTGAGAACGAAAATTACCATCGATTGATTATTGCCTTGCAAGCACATAATTTGACCTCGCTTTCTCCGTATACAACTGACCTTACTAGTGACAGGTAAAAACGAATAATTTGTTTTTTTGTCGCTTATTAACTGCAAACTTGCATGGTTCTTTGTCTGTAATTAACCCCGACTAAAAGCAGATTCACAGAAAATAAGAAATAAGTGCATTGTTGTACTGATTTAATGACGATTCGGCAAACCCCGTAAACAATGCCGATAATTAATAAGATGGCGTCNCATCAATCATATCTGATAGTTTTTATGGGTAACAAAAATTTACGATTTTGCAGATAATGCCCCTTTAAACAACAATCAATTAACAATCAGAATTCAAATGGATTGTTTTCTTAGTTAATTTACGCGCACGTCTCTGCTTCGTATATGTAAGAACATGATAATCCCTGTCTTCATGAATAAGTACGAGCGAAGGCGAGTACTTATCATGAAGACAGGGATTATCATGTTCTTACAAACTTAGAACATTGTAAAGAAATCGAGACAATAGAATTTTGCCTTGGGGAACAATGGGGAAAATCCATGGTCTTAATGATTAAGAAAGGCAAAATTCTATTGTCGAGAGTACTTTACTATGTTCTAAATATGATTAAGAAAGGTTTTAAGATGCCTAATTAAGTGGTATTCAGTAACCAAAAATCAAAGGACATACAAAACAATGGCCAAAAGATAAAAAGACAATCAATGATCTACAAAACATTACAAAGTAAAATAAAGATGGAGCAACAATGAAAACCGGGGGTGAACTCATGTCCCCCGGATGGGTCAGCAGTTCCTGTTCCTGTTTCAATACTGGCAATAGTGACGACCATCGTGTTACTCTTGTCAAATACCCAGTGATAATTCATGAAAGAGGAATGGAATTCGAGGTTGTGACTAGGACGAATTGAACATATCCGTGGTCGTTACAGACAATCATGGTTTAACAACCCTTTCCTTTTCCATTAAAATCATACAACAGTACAAGAAAAGAGGCTTAGCCAAACACGTAATTACCGTAACTAATATAATCCGCTACATGTAGTAAAACATATACATGTACATACGTAATTTATAGCATATTGCGTTCCTTAAACTTATCCTGTAACGGATGATTTAAGTTCGTGGATCGTGATTTCCGTGTGTTGCTACTAAATGACGTGGTCTTATGTGCTTGGTTGTTTCCGACCCCACTCCTCTCTCATCCTAAATGAATGTCAAATTATTAATACAGTACTGCTGTCTTAATCCCTTAAAAGACAACATTATATTACTGTATTCATAAAATCGTGGATTGGTTGAGCTACGAAAACCACAAAAGTTGGTTCAACAGAAATAAAACGTATTTTTTAGTAAAACTCATTTCCTTTACACTTTGTACTTTAATTATCATCAGACTTTTATACTTTAGAATCAGGATATATCTATTGATATGAGAGATAAAAGCTATTAAACTGGGTGTGGGGAATATGGTAGTAGGATTTACATATACCTGTATTAAACGGAGGGAGTGGAGAGTATGGTACAACTACATGTGTAATCAGTGCCTATCGCCACTAACGTTGTGAGTTCGAATCCCGCTAATGGCGAGGTGTACTTCATACAACTTTATGAGATAAAGTTTGTCAATGAGTGACTTGAGGCAGGTCGATGGTTAAGACTATAAGACTAAGACTTTTATATTCGAATTATCGGCCCATACGATCATAACAATCAAACATCAAATAAAGTTAATAATGCAATAAACAATAATCAATAATATTAAAGAAAATATAAGGCAGTACACAGTATTGAAAATGATTCTGATTCAATAATATAGTTATCTCCTGGTACTTCACTAATAAAACTGACCTCCACGATATAACTGAAATATTATTGAAAGTGGCATTAAGCACCATAAACCTAACCCTAGAAATGTCAGATTGATTCCCATCCGGGCGTGGGTTCGCGCCCAGCTTTGTAAATTACAAAAAAATGATGCACTCGACTCGCAGCCGCAAGTGATAAAGTTTACCAGTTGCTTGCCCAGGGTCGGTGGTTCTCTCCGAGTACTTCGGCTTCCTCCATCACTAAAACTGGTCGCCATGATATAGCTGAATTATTGCTGAAAGTGGCGTTAAACACCAAAATTCAAATTCATTCGATTCCCACTCGTGGAGATGTGTTATCGACAAAACTCACAACTGTAGACAGGTTTGGGG
>MJUT01040415.1:246531-262107 GCA_002080005.1 Gigantidas platifrons | reverse complement strand
AACAAAACAAAACAAGAACAAAACAAAAACCAAAACAACAAGACCAAATAAAAACAAAACAAAACAAGAACAAAACAAAAACAAAAACAACAAGACCAAATAAAAACAAAACAAAACAAGAACAAAACAAAAACAAAAAACAATCGAAAGATGAAAATTTTCTTCACAGAAATTTAATACATATTTTGCGTACTTGAATGGATATCGATTCAAACGTACTTAATATTTTAAACTCATCAGGACCTTTTCCATCAGGAATACTTGTTTCTTCCTGCCCTGGAAATTTTACCATTGGACAAAAACCCACACATACTACAATAGTATCGACTATCTGATTTAAATAACAACCTACTTCCAATAATCTTAATAATGACGTTTTATATTAATTTAAAATATCAAATGTAATTTAGCCGGAAAAATATAATTGATCAATAGAAATGGATGCGTTACATGATCCGATTCGTCATTGTCCATGAACTCAAATTATTTATTTAAAAATCTGTCACGTACGTACGTTTACTAGGAGGAAGAATCCTTAAGAACACACGTGTCATTTTAATTCTGTAATCTTTGATGGTCATTGACTCCGTGTGTCATTCCATAATACATTCCGGACGATACATCAAATAAAAGGTCATCACACTACAGTTTGATCTTTTCATATTTCCTAACATTTAAAATAACAATAAAAAAAACATCCATTTATTGTGAAAAAATTGTGTAGTAGACTGTTTTATGTAAGTTTTGAACTTATGGATTAGACAAATATTTACCTGGTAAAAACACTTCCGTGTTATTGTGTGTCATTTAAAGAACCAATGAAATGTCTAATATTTACTCCTTGATATGATAACGCATTTGATTGGTTGAAAATCCCTTTAATTCGCATTCAAAATACATAGATAACTTTCCACTGCGGTATTTATAGTTTAAAGGTAACAGTCTACATATATTAGTAAGTATGAACATTGAAATCAAACCCAATCGTAACTTACAAGTCTACCTGAGAAACAACTAGCATCCAGCCTTATATTCTGATTTTCTTTTTATTTAATGTAAGTTTCAATAACTAGAATATATTTTTTTATTAATAAATTAAATATGCTTGAAATTAATATTCGCATTACAAATTATAATTTTATTTTTTTCAATCTAAATTAATCTAAATTGAATTTTATTTTTATTATTATTTTTTGTTTATTTCAAATTCAAATATTTATCGAGGCAAGGCCTTGAAATTAATTTTCTTAATTATTCTTCAATATTTGATAATTATTAAACTAAAAAATGTGATTTAACCTCGTCCGTTTTTATCTAATAATTTTCTTGAAGTGTGTTAGAGGTATCGATATTTGATTCCGTTTTCACGATTTTCAGTTGGACTTTACAACTGAACCTACAATGTTATATATTTTGTACTTTGTTTCTTTGCTTAGACTTTATAGTATCAAAAGATATCCCTGACAAAACAAAAAACAAAAAACAAAAACAAAAAAAAACAAAAAACAAAAAAAAACAAAAAAAAACACGAAAAAAGTTTATAAATTAAAATCATGATTACGAATTTTAGATTTTTCTTACAATTTTTATTTTTTTTTTATTTCTACAGTATGGGAGTAATGGTTGAACACGACTACGATGCATTTGTACTCCACAATGCTGAAGGAAAAGATTTAGCTTTCGTACAAGAAATGGCTAGCATTTTGGAAGGACCGGAATATAACTTTAGACTTTTTCTACCATGGAGGGATCTGCAAGCTACAGAACAATACGAGACTGAGGTTCTCGCACAAATCATGACCAAACGGTAAGATTTCTGTTTCATTATTATATTTTTCTTATAGGGATAACTCGTCGAATTACATGTAATTCGGTGTTTTAAAATTTATATGCTGTGCATTTCGAAAGGAATTTAGTTTCAAATCCCAGTTTTATTGTTATATTAACCAAATTAAGACGGAATGGCGTAGTACTTACTTCAAACGTGCATGTTAAAGATTCTAAATTCTGAATTCAGTACGTGATATTACATGAGTAAATATGATTTAATATTATTTGATTGATTGATTGTTGCTTAACGTCTAATGGGGTTTTATTTCATGACGAGAACAAATTTATAAAAATAAAATCGTGCAGTTAAAAAGTTGGCACTGTGCTGGGGTCATATGTAGGGGTTCCAATTACGAAAAAAAAACCCCGAATATAATTTTAGAACCGGAATAATGCCTTGCAACGCACCATCAACGACCGCTGTTTAATGAACGTGATATTCTACAAACATGAGGTTCTAATCTGCGTCTAGTTCCAAAGGTCAATTGTGTATTTGTCCAGTCTCAAAGGTCAATTGTGCATTTGATTTAATAAATAATTATATTATTTATGAAGTGTAAATTTTTAATTTTTATTTTTATTTTCAGATGTGGCTGTGCAGTTGTAGTAATTTCTCCCAACCTTCTACAGTCTGATGTCACAAGTTTCCTTTTGTCACTAATTCATTCAAAATACCCCTGTAAGTATAGTATACCACATAGTGTTATCAATCAATGGTTTTTTGTTAGTGTCTTTTTCAATATGAATCTTTATGGATTTTGGTACAAATTTCTCCACTATAGTCAAGCCTGTCTTATGTGACAAGGGAACAGTGAAATATGGTCACATAAGACAAGTGATCGCTAAATACGGGTTTAATTGATATGAAATGCACTGTGAAGGAAAAGAAAAATTACGCTCATATAATACAAGTTATTGCTTAATAGAGGTGGTCACTAAAGAAGGTTTGACTGTACTTAATAGAGGTGGTCACTAAAGCATGTTTGACTGTATGTGCAAAGTATGTGAACCTCTTGACCATGATTTTAATGCGTTCTGTAGAAATGTTGTAGCAAGTGGCGTTAAACACCAAAACCCCTCTCCCCTATCCCTGTTCTGGAGATTTAATTGGTATAATATATACGTCTGTCCTTTAGTTATATGTGTGGGTTGTCATAGTTATATGTGTGGGTTGTCATAGTTATATGTGTGGGTTGTCATAATTATATGTGTGGGTTGTCATAGTTATATGTGTGGGTTGTCATTTTACTCACATATAGAAATCACTTTCTCCCATTATTACGACGTTTAAACCCCGCTGAACCAGTGGTGGAAAAATCTGTAATCCTCTAGAGGATTAAAATGTCTCGTGCCTTTCTCCGCATTAATTTCAAATTTTGAAATAAAGTTCGTTTTAAATAACGGAAGAAACAAATTCTCCTTCAGTTGCCTGACGGCTTGTGGTTAAAAATTTTAATTTAACTCTCTTGAGAGGAGAAATGTCGTAACCCACGGGAAACTGAAGGAGAATCTATATTGCATGACTGCATCGTTTCACTCAAACAGGGAGGTTTTGGTCGATAAACACAGTTTAATCCCGCCACTATCTTTTATTGAAGTGCCTGTACCAAGCCAGGAAAGTGAGAGCTCATATACATGTATATATGTTAGGGGTATCCATCTTATCTCTTCCTAAGATTTTTGTATTGGATTTTTGAACTGTTCCGATAATGTAGTTATTATTATTATTATTATTATTATTATTTATTTTTGGTTTTTATTTAAAACATATATATTAATGCTACTTCGTAAATAAAATGCGTCACTCCCATCTAAGACATTGCTGTCGTCTGCTGAAATCTTTAAAATAGTCCATATTTTTGTCTATTAATTCTTCAATTTTCCACTGAAGAGACACTTCCCGGTAATTGTTTTTATTTCTTATAATTTACGTATTTTAATGATAAACGTTCAAAATAATTCACTGACCCTTAAATGATTTAATTACAAATGTCGCCGGCGATCAAATTTTATGGTTTTAAAAAATAATTAATTTGTGTGATAAAATACAACTGTTTCTGTTAAAATAATTATTCTGATGTAATTGTATCGTTTTTATAGTATTTTTATTTACACATATTTCTATATTATTTGTAATTTTTATCTTGCCTTAACATATATATCTTTTTTAAAATTTGTAAATAAAATTCTCAATTAAAACCACGATATAGCGAAAATATTGCTGTGAGTTGGATTTATACACACGTGGATGGGATTGGTGTCTAGCGCCAACTTTAGCAGTATTTCTGCTATATCGGGGCGTGATACTTTTTTTTATTATTAACTCAGATACCTACAAAACCCTTAGAAAAAAACATACATATATATATTTATGAATGGACATTTAAACAACGTGGGGCGTTAAGCACAAATCAATCAATCAATCAATATTTTAATATATAGTGTCATTTTGCTATGTTTCATTTTTATTTATTATTTTCATTTTTTTTCAGCTGGCAGAAACAGCAAATTAATCCCTATACAAATAGAAAATTGTGAACTGCCTACAATACTACAATCTGTGACTGTTTGTGATTTCACTAAAATAGACATGCGTTGTTGGGTGTGGCAGAGAATGGCTACCTCTCTAAGATTGGCAACAAATAAAACAGTCAGCAGACGACCATTGTTTCGTTGTCAAGGCGTACTACCTGACATTTTGAGAGGAACTAAGTAAAAAAAAAAACATTTCATGTCAATGGATGACTTGTCCAATCAAAACTCTAGTCATAGAATGTGTTCAGCATAGTTGAATTTGCCGGTTTGAAAACTTCAGGAAATCCGACCATTTACCGGAAGTTCGTGCAGGAAATAGATGATGGTTAGTTGAACAATCGTTCTCACGGAGGAGAAAACGCCAATACCACATAGCGGTATAAAACAGTCCCATTTCATTTTTCGTATTGCATGTACATGTTTTAACAAGACATTTTAATTATATTTCATGTAACCATGGAGACCTGAGGCATGTTTATATCTCATTATAAATAACTGTGATATCGTTCCCCATTCTTTATATTTTTAACCTGTTATGCTTTTTATCATTGGTTATAATTTATATATTAAATTTTGTTTCATACAATATTTCTGTTATTGTTATTTAAGACATACAGTAATAGCGAGCATCGCAAGATGCGAGCTAGACAGCAACATGTGTGTAAGGAGATGCATCAATATATGAAAAATACCAACCGGAAATGGATTCTAAATTTCGGAATAGAATGGACAATCGGAGTGAAGTACAGGAAATAGCCTTTTAATTTGAATAGAAAATAACTATCCAGTTTAAAAATAACCCAAAAAAATTTTAGAAAGGAAACCGTACAGCTTCTTTACATGAAACGATTAATTTATTTAAAAAATGGACAATCGTTAGACCTTCTTGTTTCGCCCGTAAAAAAAAGTCGTCCCCGATATATCTCGGCCCAAAAAATCTCCTTTGTATAGAATTAACTGGGTAAGTCGAATTGAATAACAAAGAAAAATAATCAAGAATAATGAAGAAAAGAACCCAAAACTGTTATTTGTACATGTACATGTCTATGCGTAGATGCGATGCTCGCATGTAGGCTGTGCCTGACCCATATTACATTGAATAGACCAATAGAAATGGGAATCAAGTTGAAAACGGGTAGATTTTCAATAAAAAGAAATATGTATGATTGAATTACTAAGGTTGAATTCTGACCTCGGTCCATTATTTGCTGCGGATCTATAGTTCTTACATTATTTGGTACGGACTTGTAACTTTTTTACCATTATTTGCTGCGGACCTGTAGGTCTTAGTTATTTGCCGCGGATCTGTTGCCATTATTTGCTGCGAATCTGTAGCTCTTACATTATTTGGTGCGGACATGTAGGTCTTATCATTATTTGCCGCGGACTTGTAACTTTTTTACCATTATTTGCTGCGGACCTGTAGGTCTTAATTATTTGCCGCGGATCTGTTGCCATTATTTGCTGCGAATCCTTAGCTCTTACCATACTTTGTTGTGGAACGATACCTTTTGATTGTAAAAATGTGATTTGCTTTATTTTATCTAAATTTGTATTAATCCGTAAATGTACAGAACCAAAAATAATTTCCACTTGTGAATGTTTTTGTTTGTTTGTAAGGATGAAAAGCTATTGAAAAATATTTTCACATGTGAATGTATTTACAAAGATGAGGAATTAAAAACTCATCACCTGTGACGTGAGAATGTACGGGTTTCTATTTTTATCTAATAATGATTTACTTTCTTTGAGTTGTATTTTTGAAATAAAATAATTCTAACAAGTCTAATCATATGATACTTTGTTTACTTCCATTTAAGCGTCTGATGATGATATAGTCATTTTAGCGTGGTTATCGAGGGGATATCAGTGTCTGACGATACTACCCCCTTCAGGCTGTCATCAGGGTGGGGTATCAGGACGAGAGTTGCACACAAGAGCAATACATTTCTCTACGATAAGTCCAATTAATATTACCATGGAAGCACAACTTAAGGGTAAATATTCCTTATAATGTATACCCGTCTTTTGAGTTTTGCTATTCTAAAAATTGCTGTCGTTGCTATGAAAACAAACAAATCACATAATATCTATTACTGTACCGTATGTATGAAAAACTACCGATTTTCATAACATGTCGTATTCTTCCAACAAAGTTTGTCGGGGACTTGTGAAATGTCGGTGTCTAGTTTTCTCCATTTACCCCGAGTTTCCTGCACCGACTAAACTGTCCGACTCTAAATAATTACTAAGAAGAGTTTGAAGATAGCAAAGGGAGGTAATCAGAATACCGAAGAAGAACGGACAACACAGTGGCCAAAAGAAAAAAGTACAAAGGGACAAACAACGATCTACACAACATACATATAAAACTAAAGATCGAGTAACATAAGCTCCACAAAAAACCTTGGATGAACTCAGGTGCTCCGGAAGGATAAGCAGTTCCTGCTCCACTAGTGACACACGTCGTGTTAATCTATAGTTACTGTTGAAAGTGGAAACAGATATATGTTGTTTGACGGCGACTTTCCAAACAGAAATTGTGCCCATGGAAACAGATACCAAATTACCTCAGTTTATATATCTTGGATTGTCCTACAAACACAAATTTTGTTCTTTAAAACGTTTCCTTCACTAACATAAAATAAATGTCTTATCTAATTAGATTTCTGTTTTTGTGTTCAATGATTTGAGGCGAGCGGTAGCTATTCGTTTTGTTGATATTGGTGGAATAGTTGACTAGAACAGTGCACAGGCGCTCGTGACACGGAATTACCACCACCCCTTTTTTAACTTTCTGTTTACATATTTATTTTCAATGAAATTTCTTTATTTCATTATGTTCGTGTCAATATTCAGTACCGGATTTAGGAAAAACGAGGCCCTGCGCCAGTTAAGTTATGAGGCCTCTTACTTGGACCCTGAAGGAGGTAGACCCGGTAGGCCTACACATGCAGTCAGACATACATGCTCAGGAAATTTAGGAATAATTAAAAATTACACCACATTTAAGCAACAATCCATCGTATTTATTTTTTTTTTGGCAGGAAGACCCCCTCCCCCACCCCCTGGCCAACGGGGCCCTGTGCTTAATCACACCTAAACACAATGGTAAATCTGGCACTGTCAATATTCATACAATCTTAAACAGAGTAAAAAAAAAGGGGGGATAATTCCGTGCCACGAGCACCTGTGGATCAGTGTTTATATACTATCTGTTACGGTTGAAAATGAGCTCACTTATTTGAGAAAGGTTTTGTATGTTTGTTTGTTTGATGATGTTTAACGCCACTTACAATACTATTTCAGTAATATTGTGGTGGTCTGTTTTATTGGTAGAGGAACTGGAGTATCCAGAGAAAACAACCGACCTGTTGCAAGTCACTGACAAACTTTATCACATAATGTTGTACACCTCGCCCTGATTGAGATTCGAACTCACAACATCAGTGGTGATAGGCACTGATTGCATAGGTAGCTGTAAATCCAACTAACATACGATCACGACTACGAGGTAAGTGTGTGTGTACTAGACGGTTACCATTAAAAGGGAAATTAAAATATTTTGTAGATTTAAATTCTCGAGAGAGAGAGAGAAAAAAAAATTAAATGTCCTTTAGATGTTATTTAAAAACCACATTAATCATATTTTTAACAGGTAAACACGGCAAAAACAAATCTTATTGGAAATAATCTTTATTGCATATGAGTAATAGAAACTCCCACCTGTGACGTAGATACTCCAATACACCTATTATATCATGTATATGTAATTATCACACGCATGTACTATGACGCGTTTCTGTTTACTAATATGACGCCTTGTTTATAATTTATGCCATTGTACGACAGTTGAACTGTAGCATATATATCATGATTTATGTATAATTAAAAGAAATAGTTTACAAATAAGTTATCTGTCAAATATGTACGTAAATAGGGCTAATTATGAATGAAATGATTAAAATGTTTTCATTTCATTTCGCAGAAAATTCCTAATAGTAAAATATTTCATCATCTTTCAAAAGATTAAAATATAGAACTCATGGATTTCCAAGAACTACGTTCAATGACGTAAAATAAAGTACATGTGCATATAACAGGGATGATTTTGTCAGTTATTAATTAAATGATTTCAGCCATGGAGAGAAATTTCCCAAAGTTGCTGGACACAGTCAATTTAGGTAATAAATGAACCATTTGAAAAGGGGGTGTAGATGGTTTCAGCTATTTTTTATTGATGTTCATTGATTTTATTTACTAACCAGAATCAAAGTTGATATATGACGCTGGGTTCAGCCATCGGACAGATGTTTTGGGACCGT
This sequence comes from Gigantidas platifrons, assembly GCA_002080005.1. NCBI lineage: Eukaryota > Metazoa > Mollusca > Bivalvia > Mytilida > Modiolidae > Gigantidas > Gigantidas platifrons. Next base: position 253,417 of record MJUT01040415.1, on the reverse strand, counting down.
CGTGGCCGTGATCGTATGGTAGTTGGATTTACAACTACCTATGCAATCAGTGCCTATCACCACTGATGTTGTGAGTTCGACTCTCGATCAGGGCGAGGTGTATAACATTATGTGATAAAGTTTGTCAGTGACTTGCGACAGGTTTTCGCCGGGTCCTCAGGTTTCCTCCACCAATAAAACTGCCCGTCACGATTTAACTGAAATATTGTTGAAAGTGGCGTTAAACACCATCAAACAAACAAACAAATACAGCAACCAATGAATTATTTGTCATTATTAAAGTGGAGTATCGATGATGCTCATCGGAATGGGAATCCACATCATGTTATTTTTGTAAAACAACCTGCCAAATCTGTGATATCTACAGGACCTAAACCTGGAAGTTGTATTGGGTATATCGTTTAGCGCAATCTTTACCAACATTTATAGAGATAAAACACAGATCTGATATATAAGAAGAGTTTGAAGATACCAAAGGAGTAGTCAGAATCTGTAAATCGAAGAATGACAGCCAAGACAATAGCCAACAGAAAAAGGACAAAATGACAAACAACGATCTACAAGAAAAGCTTGAAAATACCAAAGGAGTAATCAGAATCTGTAAATCGAAGGACATACAAGACAATGGTCTACAGAAAAAGGGCGAAAGAACAAACAACGATCAACAAAACATACACACAAAACTAAGATCGAGCACAACACGAACCCCACTAAAAACCAGGGGTGAATGCAGGTGCTTCTGAAGGATAGACAGTAACTGCTCCACTAGTGGTATCCGTAGTTTGTTTTGACTCCTCTCTACCAAGCAGAAGCAACAATTCTGGAATCTTGATTATGATGATGATGATGATGATGATGGATGATGGTGATGATGATGGATGATGGTGATGATGATGGTGGTTGATGATGATGATGATGATGGATGATGATGATGATGATGACGATGATGATGATGATGATAAACCTAACCCTTATTCACAGAATAGTTCTTGTAACAATTTACTTTTATTAATAAACACACAACGACTAACATTGTTATAACTAGTGAAAGTTCACGTGACTCTGCTACAAATAACCAATATTATGTAATTACAAAGAAAATATACTAATTACAACACACATGTAATCATAATCAATTTGCGAGGAATTTTATAATGTATCTTAATTTTTGTTTTATAGTATTATATTATAATATTAATTAATTTATTATTCGTCATCGTCCTGATACAAGATAAATCCCGAGAAACTCGAATACATGTAACCATGAAGACTTGAGGCATGTTTTAGGAGAACTTGCCACACTTGTTGTCCTTGGGAGAGATGGAGTATTGCCGAGTTTGATGATGTTGACCATGTCGGTATGCTCTTCGCCCACACTGTGAACACCATAATTCCGTCGGCCATCAGCATTACAGCGGCCTAAAATAAATAAAGTAAAATGTTGTTAACCTTACTTTTGGTTTTTCAATGTTTTGAATTTGTGCGTTGACTACTATTTTACCTATTTTGTTCCAGTATTGTTATAAATGCTGTTATAGTTACAACCGGAATCTTTGAACCGTAATGAAAGCGGGAGGTTTGGCGCCGTAAAATCTGATTAAATCCACCATTTCTTTAGAAATGCCTGTACCAAGTTAGGGTCATTGCGATTTTTCCAGTTTTCCGGTTATTGACTGATTTTGTCTGTTTGTTGATTTATGAGTTTTGATTTTCCCTTTGGAAGATTGCTCGGTGTTCGGTAATTTTGTTATTACCCTTATTGAATTTGTACGTACCTGATGAAGGTTATTTGGTTAATAATCCAAAACTGGATTCCATGAATATACTACAAAGAACTAACATAAATAACAGCAATAATTTCCCCTGCCTACATTTTTTACATTTACCTCAAATTTGTCACCAATGCTGAAATTCCTACCAGATTATATGACAACTTTAGTTTTGCCAATGTAAAAAGAGTTAGAAGATACCAAAAGTGTAATCAGAATTCGTAAAGCGAAGAAGAACAGACAACACAATGGTCAAAAGAAAAGTACAAAAGGACAAACAACGATCTACAAAACATACATATAAAACTAAAGAACGAACCACACGGACCCCACTAAGCACCGGGGTTGAAATCATGTGCTCCGGAAGGGTAAGCAGATCCTGCTCCACTAGTGGCACTACTTGATAGTAGTATATCAACCGCTCCCTGTATGGGTTTATATTTGCTACTGCTTACCAGACTGCAATTTGTTTTCAGAGATTTTTCAACATCACCGTCTTAGGAGTACTATACTGTTAAGTCAATGGTTTTTAATGACCCGCCTCATCTTGTCTTTCAAAAGGATTTTCGAAAAATATTGATCAACATCTTGTTGCAAAGTATTCTGTCACTTACGTACAGATGATGATGGATGGTATTAACAATTATAGTTTGGTTCAAGATTCCGCGATGTTCGGTTCGTCTTCACCCCCAATGTTTGTAGGAGGGCTCATGTCTTATTTACGATATATATGTTTGTTGGCGTATATTGGTGTCAAACACATATTGTGTTGTTGGTGTTTTTTTTTGTTTTTGTTTGTCTTCGTCTTGTGTACCCTGTGTTGCCGTTTTCTCTTTATTGTCTATTTTTGATTTTCGGTATTCTCTGACGTTTTTTTTTTCACAATATTTTCTTACGATGGACTTCAGTACTATCTAATATTTTATATGGTAATTAAGGCGATCGACTATCTATAATAGAACTAATATTCTACACATGACAACTTCTGTGTCATGAAGATTAAATATATTATGTACAATGTTCATCTGTTTGTTATAGATGAGGATTGACATTTTACTTACATGTGGAAAGCACTTGCATGACCGTATCATTTTACTTAAAGGAGGGTGGGTTGGGTCTATGAAACTAATTTAAATCCACCATTGTTTTTATTGCAGTGCCTATACCAAGCCAGGACTTTCCACATTCATGACTTATCACCGGGTTTGTAACCAGATTAACACGACGGGTGGCACTAGTGACGCAGTAACTGCTTGTCCTTCCGGAGCACCTGAGTTTACCCCCAGTTTTTAGTTATGTTCGTGATACTCGATCTTTAGTTTTATGTGTATGTTTTGTAGATCGTTGTTTGTCTTTTTGTACTTTTTCTTTTGACCATTGTGTTGTCTGTCTTTCTATGTACGGATTCTGATTACCCATTTGGTATCTTCAAACTCTTCTTGCATTACATGTAACATATAAAAGTTTGTACAATAAAGTAAAAAAAATAATAATTGTGGCCATCTTGGATGGAATTGTAATGGGGAGCTACCGAAAGAACTTGCGCAAGACTTTTCTGTGACAAGCACATTTGTACCCTCTTCAGGTTTAAGAAGAGTTTGAAGATACCAAAGGGTTAATCAGAATCCGTATATCGACGAAGAAATGTGTGCATCACAAAACACGCCCGTCTATATAAATAGGGTTTTCCCCTTCCACAGGGGAATCATATGGCCAAGTTTGGTCAAGATCCAATATACAGAACTAAAGTTATCGTGCGGAAATGACTCTGTTGTCAAAAATTATATTTATAGTAACGGTGACCTTGACCTTTGACCTAATGACCCCAAAATCAATAGGGTTCTTCCCCGTCCACAGGGGAATCATGTGGCCACGTTTAGTAAAGATCCGATATACAGAACTAAAGTTATTGTGCGGAAACCTGTGTGGATGCCCGTCCACCCACCCGCCATACACAATCACATAATACGGCCCGTCTAGAGACGGCCGTATAAAAAGGACAAACAACGATCTACAAGACATACACATAAAACTAAAGATCAAGTAGTACGAACGCCACTTAAAAACCTGGGGTGAACTCAGGTGCTCCGGAAGGATAAGCCGTTCCTGCGCCACTAGTGGCACCGTCGTGTTAATCTAGTTACAAAGCCAGTGAAACTCAACGCAAAGAAATGCTACATGATGAGCATAAGACAGAAATCGAGCTACTTCTACCAAATAGAACATTCTAGAACAAGTAAAGACAAAGCTATACTTCTACCAAATAGATCAGTACATTCTAGAACAAGTAAAGACAAATCATTACTTACCAAATAGATCAGTACATTCTAGAACAAGTAAAGACAAATCATTACTTACGACTTAACATCTCCGACCACTTGAAATAGAGTAGCCACATCAGCAAGATCACTAGTAAAGCCAGTTGTACACTTGGTTTCCTTCGAAGAAATCTACTTCAATGCTCTCAAGAGTGCAAAAATTAGCTTACTTGGCAATGGTTAGATCCACTCTCGATTATGGATGATTAATATGGGATCCGTTAACAAACATGGATATAGATAAATTAGTAAACATACAAAAGAGAGCCGCACGTTTCATCAAACATGATTATAAGTCCAGGCAAAGCGGCTGCGTTACCAACATGCTGAAAGATCTAGAACTTAAACGACTCCAGGAAAGAAGGAAACATATACGATTAACTATGTTTTATAAAGTGGTTGAGGGACTAGTTCCCGCCATCGCATCAGAAGATTATTTGAAAGAAACAAGGAACAAAAGAAAGAGGAAAGTCAAACAATACGAAGGATTTGAAACATCAAATATAATAGATCTACAAACAGTGAACAACTCTAGAGCATTCGAACTCACCCAATGTAAGACAAACATCAGGAAACATTCATTCTTTCCAAAGACTATAGCCGATTGGAACCACATTGAGGACAGCGTAGTGTGTGCAAAGACAGTAGAGGGCTTTAGTAGTGCCCTCCAACAGTTGGACTAATCTAACCGCTCTCCTTCCAGTGCATCTATAACCACGATCGGTTCCTGCACTGTAAAGATACAGATACAGATACAGATAAGTCATGAATGAGGAAAGGACCGGGATTGTTTACCGCAATGGTTAGGGTTCTAACTTCTGTGTACCTTTTGTCTTCCCTGTGCTGCTACGACTACCGTAAATTGGTATGTTCCATTAACTGGTACCGTAAAATGTCCTGACTCTATGTCGTAACCATTGCCGTCATTTGTTATAACCTTGTCATATTTGAGCTCAACGGTGTCCTTCTTGGGACCATAGTTTTTACCTAATCCAACGAAAAAGGAAATCTTTTCTTGAACTGGTGCTGACTTACCTACAAAGTATATTTAATGTACAAATTAAGCAATAACACACAAATTTAGGGAACAATTGTAACAAACATATTCATAAAATACATTTGCGAATATTCTTATTCCATTATGATTAAAGAGAGATAATCCTTTTTTTTAAGAAGAATGTTTCAAAACAAATTTAGTTTAGTCTTGATTTCTTAAAGTTTAAATAACAGAATACCTTCAAATGCTGTATATAAAATGTGTCTGGCTTAACAATTTGTGCACATTGTTACAATGTGAATGGCGACACTCCTATTGATGGACGATTTGATCGTGTAATTGCTATGAGAAATTCAGATGAAACCTATCAAAACTAACCCTAAGTGAACCGACCATTAAATTTATTACATTTATTGAACAAAAAGTCGAGTGTATCATCAGATATTTTGGTAGGTCATGTGACGAGTTCGCAGAACGAGTGAGTCTGGCCTATCACAATAACTGATGGTACACGAGTAACTTTGTTCAATAAGAGACTTGTATCTTGCGACGTCAATCAAAGTATGTAAGCTTTATGATGATATCTTGTATATTTTGGTATCGAAGATATTGTATGATGTGACGTCATCTAGCTCCACTTCCTCTCTGGGTATCATGAGCTATTGTACAGCTGTTGACAATAGGAAAGAAGAGAAAGCATTATGCAAATTCCAAATATCCACATTATTTGCAAATTTCACCTCTTTGATAAGAATAACTGTATATTTTGAACACGACATTGACATCGACAGGTTTTGATTCAATATAGATGATTCCAGCACAATGATTTACTTCGTCGGTAACTCCGACTGATCAGGCTCTGATGCTCTCCATTCATCACACATGTGTCAATTCATATGTAGTTGCTATGTGTTCAGTAGTTACAACAATTTTCTAGACTGAGCAGATTGTGAAAAACTTGATCTGACTAGGCGATATAGTCTTCATCGTCGATAACCCTTTGGTAATTACGACCCATTCCTCCTCCTCTTATCATTTCATAAACAAAGGAGTCATTTTCTGTTTAAAGTTTGTAAGTTGAATGGCTGTCCACAATTGTATGCGAACTAATCAAAATGTTTTAAAGTTATCCGTGAATAATTCATTACCATGAGGATTTCTCTGTGAATTGACCCTCGGGTGATGATGAGTGGAGACAATCGGAGCGTGTTCAGCCGCGGGTTGTATTAGCTGAGTGTGGCTATCCTGTTTAGACATTTTGGTATTCGTGCTCCCGAAACCTTCCTTGTTTAATTATTTGGATTTTGAATATACGTGGAGCAGGAACTGCTACCCTTCCGGAGCACATGAGTTCACCCCGGTTTTTAGTGGGGTTCGTTTAACTCGATCTTTTGTTTTATATGTATGTTTTGTAGATCGTTGTTTGTCCTTCGGTACTTTTTCCTTTGACCATTGTGTTGTCTGTTCTTCTTCGATGTACGGATTCTGATTGACCCTTTCGTATCTTCAAACTCTTCTTTCAGATGCGCGTCGAGTGCACTAAATTGATTTCTTCATTTATATCAACAAAGATGAATGGTATAGAGTATGCACTCTCCTTGAATTGTTGGTTTTGGTTTTACTGTCACTGATATCCGATGTGTTGAGATAACAATGTCAAGTAGACGTGGATTTGCTTATTTTTGTAAAAATGTATGTGAGGAACTTACATTGAACTCATTCCGTATATTCTGTAATTCAACATTTACATGTGTAAGTGTAATACAAACAGAGAATTTTCAAAACGTTAACGTTATAAGTGT
>MJUT01040415.1:202794-227596 GCA_002080005.1 Gigantidas platifrons | reverse complement strand
AATGTAGTAAATACACCGATATTAGGAGGGATCTGTTAACTTGTGTAAATCGATTTAGAATGAAAATCGATCTTGCTCTACTTACTACAGGTAACAAAAATCTAACTTATGAAGATAACTGTTTAATTTTTAAAGAAGTTTACAAGTTTATTAGAAGATCTAAAAGATTCCTCATTGTATAAAGTTATTAATATACCCAGCATGATCATCGTGTCCACACCAAACTTCTTTTTCCCTTTTTTTCCACTGTTTTTCTGTTCTCTTTTACATGTGTAATTGTTACTGGTATACTTTCATTAATGTGCATGCTCTTTTTCATATGTATATGTGTTATATTTATTATGTAATTCCAAGGAGAAGACTTCATAAGTTGGTAAAACTTGTGTCTTATCCTTTTTGTCTCTATGAGCAAATAAAATTGTTATAAACTAAAGAGAGAGAGAGAGAGAGAGAGAGAGAGAGAGATTTCCAAAGTATAAGTATAATAACGAATTGCTCATTAAACTCTGAACGATCGGTATGTTTTCTACTTATGATAATATCACCTTTCTGATTCTTCCCACTTCTGTAAACGCCACAAATAATATAATACATTTTCATTTTTTCAGCAGGACTATTTTCATTCTTGACAGTCAGTGTTTATTTTTTTAAATATGAATAATCACAAGCGAGGATCTAAGAACAATGTGAAAATTACTAAAAAAAGTAATCTGAAGCCATAAGTCGAAGGACACAGACGTCAGTCAATCATGCCGTGACAATGGCCAAAAGAAAATGTACAAGCACTGATCTACAAAACACTGCACGGTATATACATATAAAACTGAGGATTGAGCAACACGAACGAACCCCAATAAATACTGGGGGTGAACTCAAGTGCTCTGGAAAGATAGGCAGTTCCTGATTCACTAGTGGCATCCATCGTGTTACTATTTATACAAACCCAGTGATAAGGCTTATGATATTGACGCTACTCCAGAAAAATAATATGCTCTCCTTCTGGCGGACTTATTCCCGTATTGGTATGAGACTGACTTCTTGCAGGGATTTCTCCAGAAAAGAGAAGGAATTATTGTGTTCCCTTCCTAGCTGACTTGTTCATATATTCGGATGAGGCTGCCTGTACAGACGCTTCTACGCCAAAAGGAGAAGTAATTATTGTGACCCCCTTCCTGTCAACTTATTATCTTCGGAAGAAGCTGAACAACTACTCTAGAGAAAAGTGAATACTTTATTGTATCAATGATACAGGAATGTTAACTAATATAAAAAAAGAATCCAAAGCAAATGTAATTCAAAAGTGGTCTTACTTGAGTAATCTGTTAATAAACAAGATTAGTATAACCTAGAAAAAGTTCTTCATTTTTTCAATCTAATTTTCCTTGAAGTTCTATCGATGTTAACCTATATAGAATTAGGACACATGTAATGACTTCATAGAACATTTGATTTATTGAGATATCATACAGAATCTAAAACAGTGTAAATAATTAGAAATGCGACTTTAATGACGAATAATGTCACTTGAAGATTTGCAAACTTGTCATGCGTAACATTAATACTATCATTTTACGAAGAAAAGTAATATAAATTTTATGCTGGCTTGATTCTGCAGGTTTTATGCTGGCTTGACTCTGCAGATTTTAATCTTTACCAGTAATGCATCTTATTGCATGTTATAACAATAAGATTTGATTTGATTTTTGGTGTTTAACGCCACTTTCAGCAATATTTCGACTATATCATGGCGACCAGTTTTAATGGTGGAAGAAGCCAGAGTACCCAGAGAGAACCACCGACCATGGGCAAGCAACCGGTAGACTTGCGGCTGCATCGAGTGCACCCTTTTTTGTAACTTACAAAGCCCGGCGTGAACCCATGGAACCCATGCCATATTGGTGATAGGCTTGTATGAGCTGCTAGGTAATCCAACTACCTAACTCATTGAGCCACCGAGCCCTACAACTACCTAACTCATTGAGCCACATGGGCCCTCTATAACAATAAGAGAAAACAAATGAAATTATTGACTTAATAGAAACATACGACTTAATAGAAACATACTATTGATTCTCACACATATCAAGAGGCCTACTTGTGCCTGTATCACTCACTTGGTTATTCATGCCTTGTATTGTGTTTGGTTCTAATTGACCGAGTAGTTTTACAGTAGATGATTTTTTAAATGATTTCTTTGCTTGAAAATGGCAAACTTCCATTTATTCCGCTTAGAAAAGATTATGCCTGCAAATTAAAAAAATCTGCTTCTCTGAAACAACTCTAACAATATGCACAAAACTTGGGAAGAATAGTCCTTGTATGGCCCCAATTCTAAACCTATTCAAGATGGCAGCCATTACTAAAATCCTTAAATACTCCTTACTTCAAGCCAGAATTTTGCATCGTGTTGCCTCTTGTTTTATTATCAGGATCAAACTCCCCAAAATCAATGCCAACCTTTGTTCTGTGTTAGGGATCATTGTTATAATTCAGAAGGCTCAGCCAAACTAGAACAACAATTATTGCCTAGAAACCATTGTGTCTACAGATTGAGTGATTGTTGTTTAATGCCAATTCAGCAATTTTTCAGCTATGTCATGGCGAGTACAAATTAATTTTCAAAGAGATGATGATGAGGTTCGCTTTGTTCTAGACCAACATGCTGAGTTGGATTTTTATGTTGCTTAGCTCACTGAAACAACAGTCCGCGGGTTGACATGTCACTCCACTCGGACACATTATTCTGATTCCGAGCTGATCAGTCTTTGCTCTTTCTCCTTAATGATGCGTGCTCAGCGGAGAAGCAACAAATACCAATTTTATAGTCTTTGGTTTGACCCGACTGGGCTCGAACCAGCGATCTACTTTACTTGAGGCGAGCACACTAACCATTACGCCACCGATGCAGTCTACAGATTGACAATGAGATGATGACAGACCCATAACATACATGCAGTTCTGACTTTTTTTGCTTGATTTGAACACTGTGTACATGTATTATGAAATTAAAAACTAAATATTTCATAAATTTTATTCTATTACTAGTAACAAGCTTAAGATATACAATATATGGCACATGTAAATACAGCTGTTTGACATATTTTCTAATGCAGTCTATATGTTAATCTTTGGACCCCAGGGTATCGACACCATAGACCCTGAGGTTTTCATTTGCAACAGACTTAAACTACATGAGTGCATTTCTAAAAGACCCTTCAATCCAAATATAACTAGAGGAAATGCTATTTTAGTGAGCTAAAGCATAAATCTCCTTTTTGATTGGACCCAGAATCCTATCTATGATAATAAAAGACTTGGCTAGTACATAAATGTGTGACAAATCTCCACAAAGTTGTAAGAAACTTAATGTTAAAAAAGATACAGATCTACAAAAAAAATATATTTTGATTAAAAATGAGAGTTGTACACAAAAAAATGTATTTACAAAGATTACAGGCATTGGTTCTAAATTTCATGTTCAATACTACAAACAATTCAATTTAGTTTAGATATGTTTTTTACATTGATAGATTGGTTGATGTTTAACACCAACGTTAGTTTAGATATGTTTTTTACATTGATAGATTGGTTGATGTTTAACACCAACGTTAGCAGTATTTCAGCCATATCCTGGCATGTCTTTTTTTACAGAATGTATAGATTTATACAAAGTTTTGTAATGCTAAATATAGATTCTATCTGAAATTCTAACATGACATCCTTCTTTCGCTTTGTGAACAAACGAGCGATTTATCGATTGGGTATAATCTCATTAGCACATGCGCTGGTTCATGTGACTGACTTTCCTGTCGTAAATGTACATGTTGATCAATTATCGTCTGCTCGAATTTGGCAACATAAAATGTGTGCGACATTGTCCACAAACGTAAATATAAATTACCGTCTTCCAATCAAAGTATACTAATGTATTTGTACTCTTAGACATATCAGAATGGAAATAATTAAATAATTATACATACACAACATAAAAATGTTTAGCACCAAGTTATACTGAATTCAAACATGTTTTAATCGAGGAACCTGATAGGTGGGTTAAATATTAGATATAGTATGGAAAACAACTCCTGCCTATTACAAAAATAACAAAACTTATATTATTATATAAATTATTCACATCACTTCAAAGTGAGCCGTCATGTATTTGTGTGTTAGGGGTCAGAGGTCATGTATTTGTGTGTTAGGGGTATATATTTTGTCTCTTTCTACGTTTTAATATTTGATTTTGGAATTGTTTCGACAGTGTGTTATTTTTCTATTTTCACTTTATTTAAACTAGGTCTAAGGTCATAGTAATTAAGGAATATTTTTAATTTTTGAACAGGTTATATGATATAGTTTTAGCTTATTTTAATTATGCAAAACATAAACTGTTCCAAACCAAGCTATACAAGTATAACCTGCTCAAATTTTTTAAAAATATTCCTTATATTTAATTTTACAACAAAATTTAACGATTCCTCGATTTTTATTACGATTATTTCATAGGACTAGTTGAATATATTGGTGACGTCATAATACCAACCCAGGTTATCAATTATAACAAATTTTTCTCCAGCCGGATCAACTAATCAGATTGCAATATTCACATCAAATTAAATTATTACAATATACATAAAACAAAAACAATAGATTTAATATACAATATTTTACATTACATATCATATGCTAATACATTTTTTTGTACACTAAACATTCTGGAAGACGTACATTATATTGAAAGACGTACAATATATTGAAAGACACACAATACATTGAAAGACAATGTCTCAACTAATTAAACATTTTAGCTAAGCAAGAAATAATAAATAAATTAAATTTATTTCATAATTCTTCCTTGATATTAACAAACAATTTTATATAATACAGTTGCACTTCATTATCTTGAAATCAGATAAGTGGTTTCCATGGTTACCTGTACACTACAATAAGTTCAACATAAAAAACCTTTCAAGTGATCATTTGTACTGAAAACCAAATCATATACATAAACACTATGACCATTAAGTTCTGATAATGATAAATACTAACACTAGTCTAACCGTGTCTTTGTAAACTATATTTCACAGTGATATCTTGATAATTCAAACTCAGATAAGTCGCTTGCCTTGATAACTCATCTTGATAATTCAAACTCAGATAAGTCGCTTGCCTTGATAACTCGAAGTAAAAATTTGATATGTTCATTGTAGCTTTAATTTTAATTTAAACCAGATAATTGACTCAAACAAAGTTTGGATGTATTTGTTTACTCGGTTTACTTGCTCCAAGTACTCATAGATATTGTCTAAAAGTACTCATAGATATTGTCTAAAAGTACTCAAAGTGATGTTCAAACATAGCTTTTGTAATATTACTAGCATCTTTAGTAGATACAGTTTAAAAGTTTTCAAAGTGATGTTCAAACACAGCTTTTGTAGTTTACTCGTTAATACTCGGTCTCTCTACACATAAATATACAGCTTAAAAGTTTTCAAAGTGGTGTTCAACATAGCTTTTGTAGTATTACTGGCATCCTTAGTAGATACAGTTTAAAAGTTCTCAAAGTGATGTTCAAACATAGTTTTTGTAATATTACTGGCATCATTAGTAGATACAGTTTAAAAATTCTCAAAGTGATGTTCAAACATAGTTTTTGTAATATTACTGGCATCTTTAGTAGATACAGTTTAAAAGTTCTCAAAGTGATGTTCAAACATAGTTTTTGTAGTATTACTGGCATCTTTAGTAGATACAGTTTAAAAGTTCTCAAAGTGATGTTCAAACATAGCTTTTGTAGTATTACTGGCATCTTTAGTAGCTACTTCTACACTTTTAGTTAACCCTGGAGGTCCACAACTAAAAACTCCAACTTTACGTACCTACAAAATATATACACAGTAATTTTAATATTGACTGAGGTGGATTTAAATACAATACAGTGAAACTTGTCTAAACTGAACCCTGAATAAACCGAACCCTGAATAAACCAAACCCTGAATAAACCGAACCCTGAATAAACCGAAATCCTGCATAAACCGAACTTTAAATAAAGTTATAATGTAAGAAATCTTTGTTAATTTAACCTGTATAAACTGAACACCTGTCCATTCCGAAAACAAAACCGGGTCACAAGAAAGATTGGTTTAGACAGATTTCACTGTACTTACACAGAATCAGGCATTCTGTAATTTAATTCAGGCATTTAAGACTACATAACAAAGATATGTGAATTCAGGATCTGGGTTAACATCTCCATGGCAAACATTAAGTCAAAACATTAATCAATAAATTTAGTGGGGAGGTTCACTTGTGCTTGGTCATAAATTATTTGTTTTAACTATCCATTTTTGTCATGCTGCAGAATCCAACTAGGATTTCCGGTTAATATAAAAACAAATTTTGTGGCAAAGTTGTTAAGTGGTGCTCATTTTGATTTGTGTTTACACAAAGACATTTTATTTGTATATGACCATCTAAAGTTTGTACTTCCTTACAAACATGCTTAATACATTTTCCATTAAGATTATATATATTATATGTAAAACGATGGCTTGCAGTGGTGGCCATCTTGGATTTCTGATTGACAAATAAAATGTAAAATTTTGCAGAAGACTATCAAAGAAAGATTCCAACCATATTTACTTTCAACTGATTTCAGGGAAGATGATTTTAACAACGTTTTCTTTCTCCGTAGATCATATAATTATAATTTTTCTGCTCATTTGGTCATCTTGTACTTCCAATCCACAAAAAATAATTTGCATATAAGACCATCAAATCAGATCCTTCCATAAAGGTTTCCTATCAAATTGCTTAACTGTTTCAGAGAAAAAAAAACCTTTCAAAACATAAAGTCATATTTACTGTGTCATGATGGCCATATTTGATGTCAAATAAGAATAAATTGAGGAGGTTTTTTTAAGGACAAATAATATATGATTCTTGTAGAGTTTCAGTTTCTTCAGTCATGTGATTTCATAGAAGAAATTTAAACTTTGACCAATCAGAAACAAGAACTGGCTGTGTCTGCCATGTTTGTTTTGTCAGATCAGCAGAATGAAATGCAGATTTTTTGCATACACTATTCATGCAAAGTTCGGTTCCAATTGCCAATGGTTGACAACAGATGTCAAATTATGTCAGACACAAACTGATGATACAAGCTCAAATTTACAACTGGAACACAATTTTTATTCACCTCCAATCAAAACCTAGCTTACAAGATAAGCAATTATTTCATTATTTCCTAATTGTTAAAAGACGTACCATTGGATGAGATTTATGTACGGCCTGAAACATACTGCTAAGTTGTGGACGACCAAAATGCGTCGTAGCCTTCAGTCCTGTAAATAAGCTACGTCCACCTGACAACTTCTGGAAATGTTCTTCACATATATACTGCAACAAAATAAATCACTGATCAATTTAAAATGTCTTAGATTGTTTGTTTGTTTGATGGTGTTTAATGCCACTTTCAACAATATTTCATTTATATCATGGCTGTCAGTTTTATTGGTGGAGGAACTGGAGTATCCAGAGCAAACAACCAACCTGTTGCAAGTCACTGACAAACTTTATCACATAATGTTGCACACCTCGCCCTGATCGAGATTCGAACTCACACCATCAGTGGTGATAGGCACTGATTCCATAGGTAGTTCTAAATCCAACTACCATATGATCACGGCCACGACAGCCCCTACAATGTCTTAGAAAAAGATGAAAAGTGACGATCAATTTACACCGTCTTAAAAAAGACGAGAAATGACGAGAATTGTCCAATATATCATATAATCAAATGTAATTATATGGACACGGATAAATCATCTGGAGATGAAATTATAGTTCACTAGATCCTAGCGGTAATAATCAATTTATCTTGTAACGACTGGAATATCTTGTTATTACAATATATAATAGATGGCCTGTTCAAATGTCACAATGTTTGAGTTTTCTAAATCATGTCCACTTTTATTTTTCCATAAGCTTTATTATAAGAATAAATAGCAGACATTTAGGATTTTGCAGTTATAAAAAAAAATATTTTGAAGAGGATCATTTCAAGTTCAGTCAAGTTTCAAATAAAATACTTGATTTTTACACAAATTCAATCTTTCATTCCAAGTAATATATATTTGACCAATCTAATAAGAATTAAATATATTTTGGGATCTCTTCTGACTGGCCATTCTCTGAAGGTGCATTAAATGGTCAAACTCTTCCTTCAAATTCACTTTCAAACTTTACTAGTTTCTGTTTCAAACAGAAATCTGATATTCTAAATATGTTTCATGTTTCCTTCAAATATTGGAAAGGTGCATTTGATAGGTTCCAAATTGTACTTCAAATTCATCACAGGTAGTAACAAAATTTGAAGCGAATTTGAAGGAAAAAAATTGACCATGTAAATGCATCTTAACATTTAAGGACATTAGTTCTGTGAGCCAACCTGTCTTTCTTCTTACTCACTACTGTTGCATGTTTCGCAGAAATGTGACAAACACTAATTATATAGTCTTTGATTTGGCATGACTAAAGATCAGACCAATGACCTGCTACAATCGAGGTGAACACGTTAACTCTAACCATTACAACACAAAAGTTGTTCATTAAACCAGCGTGTACTACACAAAGATTTTTAAATATATTAATAGAAAACTTTACTTGAAACCTTTAATTCGAGCTTTGCATGACTGTCTCTTTGTAGTGCAAATGAATTTACTGGAGCACGTTATTCATTCATTTTGAAAGTTTGGTCATTTCCATCTTAACATTATAAAGTACTGAACGAGGTTTAATTGCTATAAAAACATAGATATCTATTTTAGTATGCATGACGTGTTTCTAATAATCTTTATCAGGTAAGTTCAAAGTAAAAATATTGGAAAATCTTAAATAGATTTAAAATCTTTAGAATCAAGAAAACTAAAATGGCCAAAACAGGATAGCCTAAATCAACAAAAGGAACCAGAGGCTCTCAAGAGCCTGTATCGTTCACCTGGTTATAAAAAGAACCAATTGGTCCTATGTAAAAACTATGTCCTGCAGTGGTAGTCATCTTCGAATTTCGATCAACATAAAAAACACCAAGTTTGTAAAGGACCTTCGAATGATTGATGCACAGTTTAGGTACCGGTTCAATCAGTGCAATAGCTTCAGAGAAGAACATATTTCTGTATTTTCCCCATATGGTCCTGTGTTAATACTATGACCTGTGGTGGCAGCCATCTTGAATTTCGGATCGGCATAAAAAACCCAAACTTTTTAGAGGACCTTCAAATGATCCTTTCTGGGCAGTTTGGTTTCAATTGTCCATGTGGTTTACTAAGTTCTGCAGTAGCTGCCATTTTGAATTTCATATCGGAACAAAAAACGTAAAGTTTGTAGAGGACCATCCAATGAACGTTCATGTACAGTTTGGCTTTAATCATATTTGTAGTTTCTGAGAAGAAGGCATTTGAACATTTTCCCGTAGGGTCCAATGTTAATCCATGTCCTGCGGTAACAGCCATCTTGGATTTTCGATCGGCATAAAAAACATAAAATTTGTAGAGGACCTTGTAATGATCATTCCTGGGAAGTTTGGTTTCAATTGTCCAAGTGGTTTCAGAGAAGAAGCGTTTTGAAACATTTTTCCCATAGGGTCCAATGTTAAACTAAGTCCTGCTGTAGCTGCCATTTTGAAGTTCATAGTGGATCAAAAACCCTAAAGTTTGTAGAGGACCATTCAATGAACATTCATGTACAGTTTGGCTTTAATCATATTTGTAGTTTCTGAGAAGAAGGCATTTGAACATTTTCCCATAGGGTCCAATGTTAATCTATGTCCTGCGGTGGTGACCATCTTGGATTTCCGATCGGAATAAAAAACATAAATTGGTAGAGGATCTTCCAAAGATCATTTCTGGGCAGTTTGGTTTCAATTGTCCATGTGGTTTCAGAGAAGAATCGTTTTGAAACATTTTCCCCATTGGGTCCAATGTTAAATTAAGCCCTGCTGTAGCCGCCATTTTGAATTTCATATCGGAACAAAAAACCTCAAGTATGTAGAGGACCATTCAATGAACATTCATGTACAGTTTGGCTTTAATCATATTTGTAGTTTCTGAGAAGAAGGCATTTGAACATTTTCACATAGGGTCCAATGTTAATCTATGTCCTGCGGTGGTGGCCATCTTGGATTTCTGATTGGCATAAAAAACATAAACTTGGTAGAAGATCTTCCAATGATCATTTCTGGGCAGTTTGGTTTCAATTGTCCAAGTGGTTTCAGAGAAGAAACGTTTTGAAACATTTTTCCCATAGGGTCCAATGTTAAACTAAGTCCTGCCGTAGCCGCCATTTTGAATTTCATATCAGAACAAAAAACCTAAAGTTTGTAGAGGACCATCCAATGAACATTCACGTAGAGTTTGGCTTTAATAATATTTGTAGTTTCTGAGAAGAAGGCATTTGAACATTTTCCCATAGGGTCCAATGTTAATCTATGTCCTGCGGTGGCAACCATCTTGGATTTCCGATCGGCATAAAAAACAGAAATTTGGTAAAGAACCTTCCAATGATCATTCATTTACAGTTTGGGTTCAGTCAGGTCATTAGTTTCAGAGAAGAAGATCTTTGAAATTTCAGCCAATCAGAGCATATTATTGGCCCTGGCAGCCATGTTGGATATCCGACTGGAACAAAAAACATAAACTTTGTAGAGGACCATCCAAGGAACATTCCTGCTAAGTTTGGTTCCAATTGGCAAAGTGGTTTCGGAGAAGAAGCTTGAAATGTGAAAAGTTTACAGACGACGGACGCCAAGTGATGGCAATAGTTCACATGGACCTTCGGTCCAGGTGAACTAAAAATGCTTGTAGCCATCAGCTGTTGGTCATACTCGTTAAATAAATAAAGAATTACATTAAATCGTAAAAGGTTATGGGGTAATCAGAAACCGTAAATAATCTTCATCAGGTACGTTTAAAGTCATAAGATCGGAAAGCAAAATAAATTAAAAGTCGTTAGAATCAAGAAAACCAAAATGCTTAACCAAGATAGCCTATATAAAATATGATTATGTAAAGAAATTTCTTACCAGCATGCAGGTTCTAAGATCAAAATTCTGGAAGAACTGTGTTATAAATATATCAATAGATACGATGCCTTTCTGGTCAACTTCTTCAACCTCTCTGATGATGTCTAACAACCATTCAAAATGTCGCTGACTTCCTGTTACCCAGATAAAGTAAAGCTGTAAATGCAAAAAAATAAAAAAATAAATAAAAATAATCATATTAAAAATAAAGATTAATAGGTTCTTACACGAGTCCCTATTGAAGATCTGGGATTTCTTCCACGTGTGAGAAATTCCGTCTTTGCACGAGTGGAGCGTAGCGGAATGAGTGGAAAAACGCTGAATTTCTCCTCATGAGTGAAAGAAATCTCAGATCTTCAATAAGGATGAGTGCAAGAACCTGTTTCTTCTGTTTCAACTTAAAAACAAAGCATGTCAATTTCATTCATTCATTCGCATGTCACTGTTATGTTTACTACACAAAATATTACGATGCCACGTGCAATGCAGTAAAAATGCACACTTATTTAAAACCGCATTAAATCTATTAGGGGGAAATCAGTTAAAATTGAGGTAAAATTGATATTTGAAGCTTTTTTATATCTACTAAGACGACAATTTATATTAGTACAGCAGTCATCTACTAAGATGACAATTTATATTATTACAGCAGTCGTAGAATTGATTATTGATTATACTCGGCCGATTTGATTGGCGTACAATGCCATGTAAGACAAGGTCACGTGCAGCTGTCTTTATGGCTTGTCTTACATAGAAAACCCAACAAAACGGAAGAATTTTTGTTGTTTACACAATAACAAATGTCTTCCCCTCTCTGCATTGAAGGCCATCTTGGATTTCCAATCTACACAAAATGCTTTGCAAGGGGCCATTCTGTGAGTAGTCATGTACATATTGGGTTTCTAGTTTCTGAGATAACGTATTTAATCATTTAAAGTGGCATTAAACACCATCAAACAAACAAAACAAACATATTTAATCATTTTCTCAAATGGTCCTATCCTAAAACTTTGTCCTGACTGGTGGATACAAAAAGGAAAAATTAAAATCTTGCAAAAGACTACTGAATGACTAATCATGAAAACCATGAGTTCAAGCAAGCCAGGATTTGATTTCTTGGTGTTTAATGCCACTTCCAACAATATTTCAGCTATATCATGACGACCAGTTTTAGTGGTGGAAGAAGCCAGAGTACCCAGAGAGAAACACCGACCATGTGCAAGCAACTGGTAAACTTTATCACTTGCGGCTGCGAGTCGAGTGCACCCTTTTTTGTAACTTACAAAGCCGGGCGCGAACCCACGCCGAGCAAGCCAGGAGAATGAGTGGTCAGTGAACCCACGCCAAGCAAGCCAGGAGAATGAGTGGTCAGTGAACCCATGCCAAGCAAGCCAGGAGAATGAGTGGTCAGTGAACCCACGCCAAGCAAGCCAGGAGAATGAGTGGTTAGTGAACCCACGCCGAGCAAGCCAGGAGAATGAGTGGTCATGTATATTTGTGTTAAGGGTACAAACTTTCCCTCTGTTTCTACAATTTTCCGCCCGATTGTTTTATACGAAAAGATGTTTTATTTCTAACGGTCTTATAGTTGAGGAAATTAATTTATAAAATTTGTTTCGGCCACGATATAGCTGAAATATTGATAAACACCAATCAATCAATCAATCAGATAATACAGTTTTCCGATTAGATATTGGAACTGTTCAAACGATGAAAATTCCACTGCTTTGATTCAAGAAAAAACATTAATTCTACTTTCTGCACCTTAAAAGGTAATTAATCCTGTATTGTTACAGTATTGGCCAATCAAATTCCAGTCACTGAATTATTATCTAATCAAGAAGAAGATATAACACTTAAATTACCATAGCACAATAAAAACATACCCATTATATAGATTTTTAATATCAATTCATTGATGGCTCTCTCTCTTATATTAGTTCCCATGATATAAACATACTATAATTGTCTCACTTACACCAGAGTGGGGTACATTATAGTTAATGACTTTTGATAAGGTTGACAAGATGATTTATCAACCCAGAAGAAGTTATAATTACCAAGGCCAATGGCAGAGGTGATTATCACTTCTTGGGTTGGTAAATATCATGTCAACTGATATCAAAAGTCAACAATTGTCTTATTTAATGACTTGAACATTACACAATTCTGAACTTTAATGCTAAAGGAGTTACGATTGGTTCATAAAAATACACTGTCTAATCAAAACATTCGATTTAAAGCGAACGTCATCAGGATTTCCCCGATCTATATTTGGGTACTTGACAGTTATGATACACTTATTGTCTACCTCTTGTGCAAAATTGCACGGTGACCATCATGTTTGGTCAAAAAGGGCGATACATGTACATGGCTTTTGACCAATTAAGAAAGCTGACTTTCTTAGTCATTTTTACTTGAATTGTTCCAGGCTCCTTTCAAATTAATAAACCATTTGAAAAATTGTTGCTATGAAGTTGAAATCTTTACAGAACATGTTATCAGTAAAGATATGTTGTTTTTTAAAAGGTAAGAAGGCCCTTTACTGTCAGGGGTCAAACATGATGAATTTCTTTTTTCACTAACATTAGGTCGTCATGTGGATCTGAAATGTTTACTGTGATTCTATTTTGTCCCAGTATTGTTAAAAATGCTGTTATAGTGACAACAGTAATCCTTTTAACTGTAATGGGAGCAGGAAGTTTGGCGCCGTAAAATTGGATTCAACCCACCATTTCTTTGGAAATGCCTGTACCAAGTCAGGGCCATTGCGGTTTTTCCAGTTTTCTGGTTGTTGACTGATTTTGTCTGTTTGTTGACTTATGAGTTTTGCCTTTCCCTTTGGAAGATTGCTCGGCGTTCAGTAATTTTGTTATTATCCTTATTTATCTTCACATCTAGTTTTATGAACAAGCATCAAATTGAAAGTCAAATTTATTGTTACCATTATTTTGATTTATTTTTTACGTGAATTGCTTTGCATGCTATCCCATTCCAATTTTATTAGTTACTGTATGTGATCAGCCAAGATTTGAACTCTCATAGCAACAATTTATTTAATTAAAGGACAAGTAATAAGAAAGGATCTTGTAGTCTGAAACAGGTATAAAAATATAACTTTTTTTTGTTTTTTGAATACCGGTAATTTAAACATATTTAATTAATAAATAATATTGTACAATAAGATAAATTTCAAAATGATATAAGTGGATGTGTTTTGTAAATAAAGTTCTACAACTCTGGGTGTAAAAATGTGCAAAACTAGATCTGTCGGAACGACACGAATGTCCCCGCTGTGAATATTAAGGAGGCTCGCAATTGTTTCACCCTTTTTTAATTCCCTCAGTAATAGGCTAAGAATAACAAACTATTGTTTAAGATCTGTATATCATTATACACTCTCATACCAAAAATCAAGTCAATATCTCAAATCATAGTGAAATAAAGTGGTCACAACTAAATATTTGGCCAAATTTCAAAGCCCAATGGCTGTAAGTTGGCCAAAAATCATTCAACCGGAATGAATTTCAAAGTTGATCTGTAACTTATGATCATACCCTCTCATACCAAAAATCAAGTCAATATCTCAAATGATAGTGAAATAAAGTGGCCACAACTAAATATTTGGCCAAATTTCAAAGTCCAAGGGCCATAACTCGTCCAAAAATTATTGGACCGGAACGAAATGTAAACTTGATCTGTAACTCATCATTATACACTAATATACCAAAAATCATGTCAATATCTCCAAGCATAGCGAAAAAAATTGGTGACAACTGTTTTATTTTGGAATTACGGAATGACGGACATGGGTAACACTATATGTCCCGGCCACTTAGTGGCGGGGACATAAAAATGAAAATAACAAGATATGATTATAATCTAACGATTATGAAGTCTCCCAAACCAGCCATTGACAACAGGTTTAAATGAACAATTTGCATTGTGACAAATTCTGAGCTTGATTTCTTGCGGTATTGTGGTGGCCATTTTGAAAATGGAGACTGGTAGAAATTTTGCAATGTCAGGAATAAATTTGGGACATCATAATCTACCTACATATGAAATTTCGTTGAAATCGGACAATGTTGAATTTGTGCGGTATTGTGGTGGCGATTTTGAAAATGGCGACCGATAGAAATTTTTCAATGTCAGGAATCAATTTGGGACATCATTATCTACCCACATATCAAATTTTGATGATATCGGACAATGTTGAATTTTTGCGGTATTGTGGTGGCCAAGTTTCATGAAATTCTGTCCAGTAGTTCCTGCCGTGGACAAGTTCATGTGCCACGGAAAGAAAGAAACGAGAATAATAATAATAATAAGAAGAAGAAACGGAGCAAAAACAATAAGTCTCCAAATGTTGTTTGGGAGACTTAATAAGACAGACAGACAGAGTGATTACTACATTGCAGAGTGGCTAATAATCTCACACAGTTTATCATAAATACTAGCAAAAGAGTGAGTATATTACAGACTTTAAAAGAGTAAAGAAACAACAAGAGTGAACAAAGAACTGAGTGCTTTCCTGTTCTATTGTAAGAATATTAAAAAAGCACCACTTTCAACAATATTTCAGCTATATCGTGGTGGTGTAAATTATTGGAGGTACTTTAAAAGTTGAAGAAGGTAATAATAAATTATAATATAGGTTTTGAAACAGCAGTGAATGTTACAAGTAGTATACAAACCTTCTGACACTTCATCTTGTATGTGTTACGTATGGATGCCATGTGAACGAAATCTTTCAAAATGGAGGCATAAGGAGTGACGCCTATACCAGCTCCTACCAGTACAGACACTTCATACTGGTACCAGTCTTGTTGTCCAGCACCGTAAGGACCATCTAAATATAACTGAAAAAGAACAAAATCATAAATAACGTAAAAATATAAAAAATCTCCCATAAAATCTAATCAAAAGTTTCATATAACCATCTACCAATGATTTTTTTTATGTAGTGTGACTGTAATATACAATGTGTACAGTTTAAGATATTAATTCATTCCTTTACTTGATTGTTTTTGTCTAAATAGTAATGGTCTTTAAAACCAATAGATTTTACCTTCCTAACTAGTAGTTAATTAACTATGAACATTCATTGAGCCTGTTATTGTACTGTCCATGTTTATATTGTCTTTCATTGAGCCTGATATTGTACTGTCCATGTTTATATTGTCATTTCATTTTTGATAGTGTGGGGTGTTTTTTAGTGTATAAATTGTGTATCTTGATTGTTAAGATGGGGAGTTTTGTGATCTCATTAACAGATTTCATCCTGCCACATTGTTGTGCCTGTCTCATGCCAGGATCTTGTCTTTTTATTTATTTAAGGTGAGATGTAATTTGGTCATTTTGTTGATATTGGTAGAATTGTTAACTTTCTTTTCATAATCAAATTTTATGTAAGTTTCAAAGCAATGTGAATCAAGGGTTTCTTATACATGTATTAGGTATTGTCAAACATAACAGATAACATGATTCAATTGTCATGATAATATGGACGTCAATATCCTCCTTACTTTTGGGTACGGTCCATCTTTGAGACTTTCAGGATCAAACAGGTTTCGTATGTTCCATGTCCAAGGACCCAAAGCTCTAATGTGGAGAGACAGTGTATCCTCATGTGGTGCTGACGTGATCGTGAAGGGGTGATACTCGTTCCTACCGTGGGAGAGACAAGCTATCCTCACCCACTGACCAGACTTGTACTCAAACTTTGATGGTCTCTTGAATTCAAGAAATGTTATATCTGCAAAACAAAATATTCTTAGAAAAAAAATTGCTATGTTTATCAGTAATTTTATTTAGATAATCCCTATTTCATTGTTTTTCTTTTGTACATGTTGAAAGCATAATAATTTAGAAACAAATTAAAGTAAAAGAACAGAGTTTATAATAAGAAAGGATATGGATGTAAATGAACATGAGAAACTATCCATGCAAGATGTTAGAATGTTATATTCACAATGCATTATGTCGTGCGAGGTGAAAATGATGTTTTATCAAAGAACATTACTAGGGACGTCAGCCATTTAGAAATGACATTATCTGAAGTCACATAATAAATATAGTTTTTCTGTTTATTTCATAGATTTTTCAATATTGTTTGTGCCAATGAGACATTTAAAAAATGAACTTGTTTTTTTTTGTCGGACGCAAATTAATATTTTCAATAGTCTTATGTCACTGGGTGAAATGGTGGTATTTCTTTCAGTTAGAAATCTCGGTATTTCATGGGCATTTATGTGATAATAATAATATTACTAATTGACATTTCATTATCAAAAATATGTCACGAATGAGCAAGTAACGCGGCAACTTAAGATTGTATGAAACACAGGGGTGAATTACAATGTTATTTGGTCATTAATAGATAACATTTATTGTAGTCCTGTTGACAGTTTGGCTTTTACAGTTAGTTTGGTTACATTGGGATCAAATGAATTTAACTGTTAAACCAAACAAAATGATCAAATGAACTTAACTGTTAAACCAAACAAAATGATCAAATGAACTTAACTGTTAAACCAAACAAAATGGTCAAAGGAACGTAACTGTAAAACATACGAAAAAGTAGTTCCAACAATGAAATGGTGCCAAATATAACGGGAGTGAAAATAAAAACGATAATTTCAATTTGAAATTATCATTTTATTTAACCCTGAAAATTCTGTAATTCACAGCTATCTATGTGAATATTTATAATATTAGTATAGACTTTACCTGATGGTAACTTTTCAGCTCTCAGAACAATTATCTCTGACTTCTTCCTGCTTAAACTGACCATCTTGTCCATGGCGAACAGAACGGCTGGCCCTATAAAGTAGGCGAAAAACAACGGCTTCTGGACAATACATGACGCTCCGTGTAATATCGTCAGCACATACATCACCAATATAAGTTTATGGGTCAGCCAGAATCCATTGAAGATAAATCGTCGTGCAGTCTGCGTAGCAAACACGTAGATAAAACAGATGACAGTGACCAGTAAGATACCAGTAAATCCTACAATATAACACATCCAAAATTAGGCACAAATAAACAGTAAAACCTAAAATAAGCCGCAAACAAACATATAAACCATGATAATTCTAATATGATTTACATAATTAGACAACAAGGTTAGTACATTTTGTTATTCATGGCAGACACACATCAATGGAATGTATGTGTCCGTACTGGGGATCCCTAAAGGTAAATTTTCAAAACAAATGAAGAAAAAAAAACTTAGTTACAGAATTACAAGGATTAAACGCATTTTTCCGGGGTTTATTGATGTATAAC
Source organism: Gigantidas platifrons (assembly GCA_002080005.1). Taxonomy (NCBI): domain Eukaryota; kingdom Metazoa; phylum Mollusca; class Bivalvia; order Mytilida; family Modiolidae; genus Gigantidas; species Gigantidas platifrons. Next base: position 209,223 of record MJUT01040415.1, on the reverse strand, counting down.
CTGGAGCAAGTCACTCACAAATTTAAAAAAATTATTTGTTTGTGAGTGAATTGGTCTGGGTTATACATCAATAAACTCCACAAAAAATGTGTTTAATCCTATATTATTTTCTCATCCTCCATGAGAGAGTCAGTATTTTACTAAATTGTAGAAAGCACTTAGATGATAGCATCATTACACTATGTGATGAGGTTTGGGCCCATAAAACTACTTTTACCCTGCCACTTTTTATTGTCTGCACCAAACGAGGAAAGTGAGTGGTCATGTATTTGTGCCTCTTTCTATGATTTTGATATTATATTTTATAATTGTTCCTGATAGTGTGGTATTGTTTTGTTTTTCATGTTTTAACAAGAAATTTGTTGTTATTCCACATGTACAATATTCAAATGTTTACATATAGATTCTCCTTCAGTTGCCCGTGGGTTACGATATTTCTCCACTCAAGAGAGTTAAATTTAAAATTTTAACCACAAGCCGTTAGTGGTTAAAATTTTAAATTTAACTCTCTTGAGTGGAGAAATATCGTAACCCATATGGGCAACTGGAGGAGAATATGTTTCTCCCATTATTTAACACGGATTTATTTAGTACATATGTGTGTGGTCTAAAGAGTAACAGAGAACAGCTAACTAACTGAACATTTTGAATCAAAACTCACCAGTCATGTTTCCAAAGAGCCAAAAATCAAACCCAGGTAAAGCTTCAGATCTGAAAACACAAACAATTTAATTTATTTAGTGTAAACATATTTTTATTAAGTAATTCAATAATACAATACAAGCATGAATATGTACAAACTATTCAGATGAATCATTAAATAGGATTCGGAAACAAGTTACAAAACTTATATAAATCCGTTTCCATTTAATTTATTTGAAATTTTAAGACAAATTATGAATTAAATATATTGTTCAATAAGTGTTTTAATTGAAATATAGTCAAACTTTGATTTATGGTCACCATGAATTACTGACCAACTGCTGTACATGACCAGTTTGACACCCTCCCAGTCTTCTTATATGTCTTATTCTAACTCAAATAAGTGGCCATTTTACTAACAAGGGGTCAGCTGTGAGTGGAATTGATGGCCATCACTGTTTAAACTTTTTTTACACAGCTATCACTCTCGAGAGCTGCCACTCTTCTCGTGCAGTCATTTCCCACAGTGACCATTGAATACACGTTTGACTGTACCATATTTAGATATGTATAATACATTTTGTTTCACATGGGACGAGATTTTGCATGTGATCAGATCAATGTTGTATTGATAAAAATTGCTTGTGACAATTAAAGCCATGTGTTGCAGATCATGAGGATTTTTTTTTAAAAGATTGTCAATTAATGTTGTTGAAAATTGTAGAATATTTTAGCATTATAATTTTTACTACATTTATTAAATTTACATCCATCTGAAATTTCACCTGGTAACTCACCTGAGAACGATAGAATCAAAGACACAGAGGTGTTTTGTTGGTTGTGTTGCTAACTGATAGAAGTTAAAACTGTAACCAATAACATGCAATCCTAAAAAAAATTATGTAACAAATAATTTAGGAATCAAATCAATCATACTACACATATACTCTTTTTCAATTCTTTACAATCAATTTAAATAAGCATAATAAATCCAACCCAAATGTAAAATAATAAAAGGCTGTTGGCCACTGGTTCCCCGACGCCAAGGTTATATCGTAAGAATAAATTTTGAAACTACTGTAAACTAGAGGTTCAGGTGAGCCTGTATCACTCACCTGACTTAAATAATTCTGAAAGGGGACCACCCAAGGACCATTTTGAAGTAAAAAAAGGGGAGTAAGTCTCGTTAGATTTGTCGAAAAATTATCATTATCGAATTTGACCTAGATTTTCATGAGATACACTTACATACCAAACCTAGTTTCAATCTGACTTTTTGTTCACAAGTTATAATTTGGAAACCAAAATATTAGCAATTTTGAAGTATAAAAAGGGACGTAATTCTGGTAAGATTTGTCGAAAAATGACTGCTATCGCACTTGACCTAGATATTCATGAGATACACTTACAAACCAAACTTAGTTTCAATCTGACTATTTGTTCCCAAGTTATCATCTGGAAACCAAATATTTAGCAATTTTGAGGTATAAAAAGGGGCACAACTCTAGTAAAAATTGTCGAAAAATTGTCATTATCGAACTTGACCTAGATATTCATAAGATACACTTACATACCAAACCTAGCTTCAATCTGACTTTTCATTCACAAGTTATCATCTGGAAACCAAACACACAGACGGACGGACGACACCCATTTCTATAGTCCCCTTCGACGAAGCGTCGGGGGACAATTACAAATTAATACAGGTATTGCCACAAAGGACAAAAAATTTAAGATTTGTAAGGGAGATAACTCAGACAACTTATTTCAAATTCAATATAGTAGATTATTTTTGTTGGGTTTTCAGGGGCGGATCCAGAGACTCTGTTGACAGGGGGGCTCAGTTATGGAGCAATATTTTCAATAATTGATAGAACTAACTGTAGTCCCAAAGCGGCTCTGGCGTGTAGGTCGGTAAACCTTGTTTTCATTTCATTTAGCATATAGTAGAGAAAAGGTACAGTTATTGACTTCCTAAAGTAGTTTTCCGGACTCTCTGCTTCTCAACATTATCTCTCATTATTTGTCTCCTGCATATTCTAGGTTTTTTTAACCTCTATGTCTAGCGGTTCACAGATTTTAGCATTCCTCTCAAAACACTGGTGGTTGAATTGTTCAACATTTGCTCTGCAGTCTAGTGAGCTCTGAATTAAATTTACGCTTTTTAGGGCTATGCCTATGTCAAGTGATCTCTCTTGTAGTGATCTGCTGAGCCCTTTCTTAAAAGCAAGAAACATTTGAACAATAACAATGGTTACGACAAAATCAAAGTTGCAAATGGAATACAACAAAGAAGTACTAGTTACATCAGCTTCTTCTGGTCTGGTATATGTGTGTTTTGGCAGTTTTGTAAAGTGCTCAAGGGTCTGAGCAATAGCAGGGAAAAAATTGAATTTAAGTCTATTTTATTTCTAATTAATTTTAATTATTTTATATGTATTTATATTTTCATTTAGAGTTTAAAATATGCTGTATTATTAGACAATAGACGTTCCTTGTCGGCAAATATAAAGTTTATTTGTACGAGCTTTAGGAACAGGTAGAAATGAGAGGTTTACCAAGCATTTCTCGCCTGTTTTGTAGTGAGTACAAATAAACTTTATATTTGCCGACAAGGAATGTATGTTGTTTTTATACTGCAATTCAAATATTTAAGAAATTATCTAAATAAAGCATAAAAAACGTGTTTTCAAACGATGAAATCTGCAGAGGAAATTATGGCGCCAATCAAGCTTGCATTATGACGTCACAAGCAAAATTACATTGTTATGCAACAACAGTGATTTCAGGGACCCAGACTGTTTTGCTTTTATAGCTTGTAAGTTGAAGTCAAAGGTACCAGGAGACTTTATACGTTCATTGACCTTATAAAGCAAAAGTTTATACGACACCCTTTATCAATCCTGTGAAGTTACCAATTGCAGTATAAATATATTTTCAAAATGGAAACTCGTGTAATTTTTTTTTAATACAGCAACATTTGCCTTTAATTTCTTTGTAAAAATAAATAATATTTAAAAAATAATTTCCATGAAAGAGCCTAAATTTACAGGTGTTGGTGGTTATATCTATATGAAATTGTGACACTAGACATGTTTATATAACGGTTAAAGACAATACCTAATTAATTGGTATTTTGACAATACATTCATAAAAACTTCAAATAAACTTGAAAATTTGACTTAGCATAATTACATGTACTTATAATTACCTCTTTGAAGATTAATTCAATACAAAGAAATTAATTTGTATTTTGTTTTACTTTCATCACACAGATCGAAACCATTCGATTAAAAGCCATATCGTGACGTTAACTAGCCTTGAAAAGCGTATGTTAATATATGTGCTTGACCTATTCGACGGGGGGGGGGGGGGGGGGGGGGGCTGAAGCCCCCAAAGTCCCCCCTTGAATCCGCCACTGGTTTTGTAACAGTAGAGCACATCTTATCTCTGAAAAATGCAATGTAACCATTGAAACCAATACTACACCAACTAAGGTTTCCACTTTCAGTTCTACTTCTCTAGACTTATGCATATGGTTTATTGAGACAAAAATAAAGAAAAAAAAGAAAAGAAACAGTTAGCAGAGGGTGGTTATGAACCTACTACAGTTCTTATAACCCAAGGTAGAGGACATACTCCCCCCCCTCCCCCTTCCACAATCTCATACTTTGATATCATACCTGTAAAAAATAAGGCAGTCCAAGCCACAACTTTGTGGAAGGCAACATGAGAATCAAACGGGATGTGGAGATTCAGGAAGGTTCCACGTAACCATGTGTTTATATTACGACACATCGTCAAGAGCAACAAGGAAAATGTGAAACTCATTACTGCAGCAGCTCCCCTAGTGGTACTAATTCCATAACTCATCAGGGCCCTTAATCCACTATGTTCTCTTTCAACAGTGTAATCTGAAAAACAACATAATAAGGATATAAGATTAAACAGTCAAACCTAAAAATGTACTTTAGTGACCCCCTCTATTAAGCAATAATATACAATTAATGACTTTTAATGAGGTGGATACGAGGATTTATTAACCCAAGAATATTATATTCACCGAGGCCCTTTAGGGCCGAGGTAAATATATTATTCTTGGGTTAATAAATCCTGGTATCCACCGAATTGAAAGTCATTAATTGTTTTATTATATGACACATTTTATATGTTTCTTTCACCCTTAAAATAAGAGTTGATGAAAAGATTTTCTTTTGTTTACCTTGTTGGAATGTTATATTCACCTGGCGTGACGTCACACCAGGTGATTATAACATTCCAACAAGGTAAACAAAACCACAAGGTGATTATAATGTTTTATAAAGATCGTTACTAGGGACGTCAGCCAATCAGAAAAAGACATTATCTGAAGTTATATAATAGCTTGTATTATTAACTTACAGTATATATTTTTCATATGCTATATTTTTAACTGATTACAAGAAAATTTTAAAAATAGCTGGCGGAGTGAAACAGTTGACTGTTCCCCTACTTCGGGATCCGAACTGTTCCATGCCCGAGAACGATGCACAGTGCGTAATTCCTGTCAAGCGCACCAGTGACATTATCATCTTCAGTGGATTTGTGGTTATGTGCATATATATAAGATGAACAGGCATGAAATAACTGTATATTGCGAGACCTTCATTTTAAATTCCTTTTACAATGTATTTCATATTAAATAAACCTGTATTTAACGACCACCTGTCTTATGTGACCATATTTCAATCTTCTCTTGAAAGGTTACATAAAACAACTTTGATTGTACCAATAGAAGTAAAACTTGACAGTCAGGGACTTCAACAGATATTCAATACAACATTATGTCATCAAGTTTGTCAGTGACCTGCGACAGGTCGGTGGTTTTCTTTGATTTCAAACACCAATAAAACTGAATGCCACGAAATAAGTGAAATATTGGTGAAAGTGGCATTAAACACCATAAAACCACTCAACAGATATTAACTTCTCTTCAGCCTAATCATTTCAGGGGTGGATCCAGGATTTCAAGTTAGGGGGGGTGCACTTACAAAAAATCGCGCCGAGCAGAGAGAGGCGCGAAAATTTTTGGTGTATTTCGTGTGAAAAATCACCATTTTATGCAAAAAAAATCATATTTTTTCCAATTTTAGGAGGAGCGTGCACCGGGTACACCCCCCTCTGGATCTGCCCCTACATTTGATTAGTTCTGGGGTTAGTGTTATGGTATTTAATGCCACTTTCAGCGATATTTCAGTTATATCGTGGTGGTCAGTTTTAATGGTGGAGTTTACTAGTTCTAAGGATTCAGAATAGTATAAACAACTTCAAACTAGAGGCTCACATGAGCCTGTATCGCTCACCTGACATAACTAAGTCCTCTTAAGAATGTCTGCATGCCGAATACATCTAAGTTACTATTCAAATCCCATAGGGTTCTATGTTAAAACTATGTCTGCTCATGGCAGCCATCTTGGATGGAGGTAGTAGTCACCGGACACAATTTTAAAAGAATACTACCCAAGGACCATCCATGCCATATTTGCTTTAAATTGGCTGACTGGTTTCAGAGGGAAGACTTTTAAACAATTTTCCCATAGGGTCCTATGTTAAAATTATGTCCGCTGACTGCGGCAATCTTGGATGGAGGTCGGGCTCACAGGACATAATTTTGAAAGTTGACCACCTAAGGACCATTCATGCCATGTTTGCTTTAAATTGACTTGCTGGTTTCAGAGGAGAAGACTTTTAAACATTTTTTCCATAGGTCCTATGTTAAAACTAAGTCGAGTCATGGTGGCCATCTTG
>MJUT01040415.1:178773-202113 GCA_002080005.1 Gigantidas platifrons | reverse complement strand
AAGATTTTTAAAATTTCGACCAATCAGAACACATTATGAGCCCTGGCAGCCATGTTGGATTTCCGATCAGCGCCAAAAACAAAAATCTTGTATATGACCATCTAATGAACATTTCTGCCAAGATTGGTTCAAATCTGTTGCGTGGTTTCAGAAAAAAAGATGAAAATGTGAAATTCCCATAGGGTCCAATGTTAAACTAAGTCGAGTCATGGCGGCCATCTTGGATATGCGATCGGCACAAAAATAACAAATTTAGTAGAGGACCACCTAGTCATCATTTCTGTAATGTTATAATTCCATCGGCTAAGTAGTTTCTGACAAGAAGATTTTCAAAGTTTCAACCAATCAGAACACATTATTGGCCCTGGCGGCCATGTTGGATTTCCGATCTGCACCAAAATAACAAATTTAGTAGAGGACCTCCCAATGAACATTTCTGCCAAATTTGGTCCAAATCAGTTCAGCGGTTTCAAAGAAGAAGAAGAAAGTATGAAAAGTTTACCGACGTGGATGACGACGACGACGACGCCAACGACGACGACGGACGCAAAGTGATGACAAAAGCTCACCTGACCCTTTGGGTCAGGTGAGCTAAAAAATTAAGAGAAATTTGTAATAAAGGAGTTATTTGCAAATAAAATCATGATTAAAACACAGACTTGTCTACAAAAGTACTATCATTGTACATGTTGTATTGTGTTTTGGACGAAATCAATTCATTTTTGTGTTTAAATTGTGCAATCTTAAAATTATATTGAAATTTTATAGTAAAACTACATTTAATTCTGCTTTTGTTGATTAAAAAAAATAAAAAAATCAGACAATAATTGACTTGGGCATTGCTTTTGAAAAATTGTAGTTTATAGGAAAAATGTGCAACATCTGATATACAATTGTCCACTGTTTGTATATCCATGTAAAGCTAAACTTAATGTATTTATTGATGATATAATTTAAGTTGATGTGAATATTGGTTATATTTGATAACCTTGGTTGGTATTGTGACTTCACCAACATATTCACTCACCAACGACAAATTCAAATAGTCCCATGACATAATCATAAGTAAAATCGAGGTATCATTAAAATTTGTTGTAAAACTTACATACTTATATTTTTCATAAATCAAGTCGTGGTTTATTAAGCCTAAACTGTTCCAAACCAGGTTATATCGCAAAACCTTTTAAAAAATTGAACATATTCATTAAATATACTCACAATAAAAACGTTCTGTAAACAGCCCTAAACAGATACCATAAAACAAGACAAGGTAGAAGATATGTTGTCGATTGTTTTCTATGAAATGTGCCATCGTTTTCAACTTTGACTTCACCGGAGAATACTTTTCTCTGATCGCTTCAAACTTTGTATTTAGCTGTTCACTGATGTTAATAGACTTGAGGCTGTTAGACCGACTGTCATCACTATTTGTCGACATCTGGACGCTAGACTTTCTACGATTTTCCAAGTTATATGCAGTGCTTGACTTTTTTCTTCCGAAGTCAATGCTCCTAAATAAGCAAACATGTTTTATATTATTAAATGAAAACAAAATCCACGATACAAATTGTTTTTTTCAAACAATATGATCATGATTTAAAAAAAAGCTCAAGATCAATATTTTTTACTTGTGTCTTTGAAAATATGTTAATCATACATACAGTTTATACAATAATTGATTGTGTATTCTAAAATCATGTGACCTATCATCCATTTGAAAGCCATGTGAGCACCTTTTCTTTCTATAAATGCAGAAGTATAATTTGAAATTTGCAAAAACAAAAAAAAACCCACAACAACTAGAGGCTTACAGGTGTCTGTATAGCTCACCTGGGTATAATAACATCAGTGAATAAAACTTGATAACTTCTGTCAAAAAATAACAAATGTAGCCCTCGTCATTGCAAACCCTTTCTCCAAAAAAATTTGGGCAGGGGTTCCCTCTTTAATGTAAGTTGTCAACATTTCTGTAAACTAGAAAATTGAATGCCCCCGTCCCCCGTCTCAATCCCCCCCCTCACCCCAATTCCAATTTACTACGTTAACTTTTGGCTTGGTTCTGAGGAATGTGTAGGGGTATAATGTAAAGAAAACGTCTTGAAGAGCCAAAATGGATTTTCAATATAACTTAATTTGAAGGAATGGTATATTATTCATCGGGTATGATGTAGAAAACTTATGTATAGACTTTAAAAGGGGTTTGTGTCTTAGTTTGTGTCTGTAAGACACATACAATGCCCCCACGTTATAATTGCAAAAGAGTAAACCAATGTTTTGCTTATTCAGCATCAAGCAGAAATGACTGAAATAAATGAATCTGTACCTAACAATGTGATGTTCGATTGATTGATTGAATGATTGATTGATTGATTGATTGATTGAATGGGGTTTAATGCCATTTTCAGCAGTATTTCAGCCATATCGTGGCGGTCAGTTTTAGTGGCGGAGGAAGCCGGAGTGCTCAGAGGGACCTGAAAGTATAAGGAGCGCTGTTTACACGTTAACAGGTTTCAGTGGCCAAGTTCATATAAGCATAATTTTGTAAAAAATTGTTGAAAATCAAAATCCATAAAATAAGCACACCTTCAGTGTTGGTACTAACTGTCTACAAAATATAAAAGGTCTAGCTCAAAAACTGTAGGAGGAGTTAGCCAGACAAACTATATATCCTATATGGATTTAGCAAAATCTGTCCAAGTTCATGCATCCATAATTTTGTAAAAAATTGTTGAAAGTCAAAATCCATAAAACATGCACACCTTCAGTGTAAGTACTAAGTGTCTACAAACAAATAAAAGGACTACCGGTAGCTCAAAAACTGTAGGAGGAGTTAGCCGGACAAACCATATACTAGTATCCTACATGGGGGTATAAATGAAAAGTCCAACTACCTGTCATTTTGAGAATATTTGATGAAAATCAAAATCCTGTACACATGCACACCTTCATTATGTGTATAAACATCCTACAAAATATTAAAGCTGTAGCTCCAAAACTGTAGGAGGAGTTAGCGGGACAAACTATGCATACTATAGTGTGACGAACGGACGGACGGACAGGGGTAAAACAATATGTCACGGGGGCATAAAAAACATAAATGTCAATGATTCTCAAAATTTAGCTTATGCTACTTCACATTTTGTAATAGAGTTGCTTCCCTTTGATTATTTGAGTAACCAAAAGCAGTGTGAAGTCAAAAAAAAAAATGCATTTCAAGAGGAATAACTTGACATTTTCAACTGTGGAACTTTTTTGTAAATCTTGACATGATGAACATTTTTGCAGTTTAAACTTAACATCTATCTCTTATAGTTTTTGAAATAAAGGACGAAAAGTATTAAAATTTTGAAATTTGATGAAAAAAGGGCAATAACTCCAAAATGGGTATTGGGATTTACTTCAAAATTGCAGGATATGTAGATCTTGACAATTGCTGCACATTTTTGCAATTTAAACTTAACATCTATCTCTTATAGTTTTTGAAATATAAGACGAAAAGTATTAAAAGTTTTAAAATTTGATGAAAAAAGGACAATAACTCCAAAATGGGTAATGGCATTTACTTCAACATTACAGTGTAGGTAGTTCTTGACATGCTGAACATTTTTGCAATTTAAACTTAACATCTATCTCTTATAGTTTTTAAAATATAAGACGAAAAGTATTAAAATTTAAAAAATTTGATGAAAAAAGGGCAATAACTCCAAAATGAGTAATCAGATTTATTTCAAAATTGTAGGGTAGGTGATGCACATTTTTGCAATAAAAACTTAACATCTATCTAGTTTTTGAAATACAAGATGAAAAGTATTAATTTTTTTTTTTAATTTGATGAAAAAAGGGCAATAACTCCAAAATGAGTGACCAGACTTACTTCAAAATTGCAGTGTATGTAGATCTTGACATGGTGAACATTTTTTCAGTTTAAACTTAACATCTATCTCTTATAGTTTTTGAAATAAAGGACAAAAAGTATTAAAATTTAGAAAATTTGATGAAAAAAGGGCAATAACTCCAAGATGGGTATTCATATTTTCTTCACAATTGCACGGTAGGTAGATCTTATGCTGAACATGTTTGCAATTTAAACTTATCATCTATCTCTTATAGTTTTTGAAATTAAAAACGAAAAGTATTAAAATTTTGAAAATTTGATGAAAAAAAGGGCAACAACTCCAAGATGGGTAATTAGATTTTCTTCACAATTGCAGGGTAGGTAGATCGTGACATGCTGAACATGTTTGCAGTTTAAACTTATCATCTATCTCTTATAGTTTTTGAAATAAAGAGTGAAAAGTATTAAAATTTTGAAAATTTGATGAAAAAAGGGAAATAACTCCAAGATGGGTAATCAGATTTTCTTCAAAATTCAGGGTAGTTAGATCTTGCCGTGCTGATTATTTTTATCCCATGTCAGATTCCTGATATCATTAACAGTTTTTGAGTTATTACCAATAACGCGCAATTTTACCATATGTTCTATTTTTAGTAACAGTGGCCATTTTGATTGGTGCACAGCTTCACCGGACACAATTTTGAAACTAGACACCCTAGTGACAAAGTTTGGTTCCAATTGGTCTGGTAGTTTCAAAGGAGAAGATTTTTGAAAAAGTTTACGACGGACGACGACGGATGCCAAGTAATGGCAATAGCTCACATGACCCTTTGGGTCAGGTGAGCTAAAAAACGAAAAATAAACCAAAACAATAGTAGGTATATTACAATTTTAAAGCATGTATATAACCCTTAAAACATACAATTCTGTGAACATGCTACAAATGGTAAAAGAGTACAGACAAGTAAATTATAAATGATTTGTACATTTTCTCTTCGATCTTTACATGTGATTATAATATAGTGTTATTAACTGGTTGTTTCTGTATTGGCCCTGGTATAGATCCGAGGTCAGCTGTATTGGCCCAAGGCCCGTAGGGCCGTGGGCCAATACAGCTGATCGAGAATCTATACGGGGCCAATACAGAAACAACCAGTTAATGACACCTTTATTAAATAATTCGACTTATGTTGTAAATGCGACAAATATAAGACCTACTAAGCTGGTTCTATACGGACCTTATCATTTTCACATGGTATTTGAATTCCAGACTCCAGTGTCATTGTGCATGTCTAGATGAAACAGTTGAAAACTTCCAATATACTTTTAACAGAATTTTATTAACATTTATTGCTTGCGGAGTCTGCGTCTAGTAGATTTTTTGATTTGTCGGACTCCGATTGCTCTTCATAATTTAACTCATCAAAATTATAGAAATCCAACTCAAAGCTCCAAATTTCCTTTGCAAATTGATGCAAGATTTGTTTGGCTTCTTCATTTGTGAAAGCCACAGGCTTACTGTCAACGACAGCCTTATCAGACGACATATTTGTAATAATTACGTCATGAAGAATTGTAGTATGCGAACGTAATGTCGGAACGGAAGTAAAATTGCAAACCGGAACCTATACAGCTTTTTCGGCCCCGGACCAATACGGACCAAAGCTGTATTGGCCCGGGGCCGAAAAGCTGTATAGATATTAAGCTGGGCAGAGCTACTGTATGATACAGGCTGATTTAAACGTATTAGGGCTGTTTTAATCATATTATTTAATAATATCTAATATTATACTTTACGTTTTTATTTTCCCTATTTGTCTTTGTTAGTGCAGCCGGTCAATATTTTAATATATTGACCGGGCCCGATCAATATAATGTTTACTTCCGAATTTTGTCCGAACTTGTTTTTTGTCTTAGATATACAATAACAAAAACATGTCGTATGACAGATTTGCATGTATTGAGTATAATATAAGAAATAGTTCATGGCACTTCGAGCCAAATGGCAGTTTATGGACCGATCTGTCACCCACAAAATAATATATGGAACTCGAGCTCAGCTTTGCTTCGGTCCATATATTTTGTGGGTGACATCCCGGTCCATAAACTGCTATATTGGCCCTTAGTGCCATGAACTATTTGTTAAATATAAAGCAACTAGCGTGACATTAACATACAACATCTTATAATATCTGCTAAGGTCACCCATGCTAAAGGAAGAACCTTAGTTTTAATAATAAATACAACATTAATTAGGTATTGTAAATTTCAATAATAAATACAACATTAATTAGGTATTGTAAATTTCAATAATAAATATATCTCAGTAAGACATACATATGTTAAACATGAAAGATATCACACAAAATGGTGGTTAATTATTGAATATCATATTAAGATAATAAGTTTTTATATCACATGATGCAGAGAGTTAAATTAAGAAGGGTAGGGTAAGGGCAATGGTATTTAATGCCACTGACCCACCACAAGTTACTGACGTTATTGGTGATAGGCACTGATTGCACAGGTAGTTATAAATCCAACTACCCTATGATTACGACTTTGACAGACCCTAAATACTTATGTAATAATTTCTAAAAGAAATCACACAAAAAGGTGGTTAATCATGGAATATTATATTAAGAAGATAATAAGTTTTTATATCACAAGGTGCAGAGAGTTAAATTAGTAAGGGACAGGTTAGGGTTATGGTGTTTAACGCCATTTTCAACAATATTTTAGTTATATTGTGGCGGTCAGTTTTATTGTTGGAGGAAACTGGAGTAACTGGGAAAAAACCACCTGCCTGCAGCAAGTCGCTGACAAACTTTATCACATAAGATTGCATCGAGTACACCTCGCCGTGAACGGGGTCGAACTCACAACTTGAATGGTGATAAGCACTGATTGCATAGGTAGTTGTAAATCCAACGACCATACGTTCATGATCACGATGGTCCTGTTAAAATGAGGAAGATAAAAGATCAGAAGTTGCAGATAATAGAAGAAAACCAAGCATAGAAAATCTTAAAGAAATCAAGATTAGAGAATATCATATGTAGACAATTACCAGAATCTACAGGTTTTTTTACTGAAATAAAACAAAAATTAGTCATTACTTACACAGCTGATTACAAAATATATATTTATTTCAATTTCTACAGATTTGAATTTAAATGTATTTCATAATAAAATATATAGACTGTATCCTTAAATGCTACTACAACAGAGATAAATACCTATAGAAATTTATTTGACCCATATTTCACATTTTCCAGAACTACTTTTCTTAGAATTTTGTCAAAGGGAGGTAATACTTAATTTAAAAGTATACAAAAAGTAAACAAACATTGACACAGTAGAAAGGGGTGAGAAAAAGGGGCAAGATCGTAAAATATCAGACACTCTCGGGTAAGATTTAAATCGTATCTGACTCAGCAGGCTTCGTCACATACGATTTAAATCTTACTCAAGGGTGTCTCAGATTTTACATTCTTGCACATCTCCCAGTGCTAGATCCTAAATATCTACTTTCTTCTCCCATGATCTATTTATAGCAACAACAGCCATTTCAGATGATTGGTGGAATCATCAAATTCAAGTTTAGACAACATAATGATGATTCAGTCACAATATTGCTTTAAATTTGAATATGCAACCATCATCAAGAATAACTCTATACAGAAAATATATTACATTCTGGTGTTCATACACCAAATAAACTTTATAAACAACATTTTGTGGATCATGGACATGTTTTAATTGTAATTGATCTTGTTTAACATATACAAATCGTATTATGTGTCGGAACAAAAAACAAAAGCAATAGATGTTTACAGTTTATTTGTAAGAGAATTACGGTCAAGGTTAAAGATATGTAAAAATATCTATTCAAATGTGTTGTTTAAAAAGATACAAAAGTGTAACGAAAAGTAATTATGAAAAAGTATATGATATGTGTGATGTAATATATTATTTACATACGTTGATTATTCCCTTGATAATCAATGATGGTTTCACAGGGTAACTTCAAAGGAGCTTGAACTTTGAAGATCAATTGCAACAAGCATATTGTTGAATAATTTAATTTGATTTGAATACTGCAATCTGATTGGCTGATCCGCCTGGAGAAATTTTTGGTTATACTGGATAACCTGGGTTGGTATTGTGACATCACCAACGTATTCATTCGTCAACAACAAATTCGAATAGTCACATCCCAGCAAACACACGACGTAACGCCGACGTCGGGGATTCGTCGTCTGAACGTAACATCGGGAAAAAACGTTGTCACAACGTTGTGTTCACGTAATTTCACAATTACACAACGTAAAAATATTACCACCATAAAACGTAACATTTTATCACGTTGTAGCGACGTACTATAAACGTCCTTATTTTTTTCGCTTTTGGTCGTGCATCTAAGTCAATGTTTACATAAACTGAGACTCAGTGTGGATAGGGGTAAATGGTATCTTTATGTAATAGAAAAAATATCTTGAAATTACAAGGCTAATTTGTTAAGAAACCGAAGCTTTGAAAAATTTACAATATAAAATATCTTAAGTAACAAAAACTGTTGTAAATAACTTTTTTTTTTAATTCTCATGCAAAGTTTGAAATTACCGCCATATAATCTCTATTCGTACACTTCGGATTTTATCGGCAAACTCTAAGTAAAAATCAGCGCATGCGTATTGATACCAACGCGCAGCATCCCGCATCTTTCAAAAAATTGTTCAGATAGAATCTACAACAGATCAAATTCCGCTTTTAATTCTCGACTAAGACAAAGAAAATTCAAAAAAAGAAGATACTATCATTATTCATCATTAGTACAGTTATCAGAAGATTACACTTAAGGTAGGTAAACGTTTCTTTTTTTGACGCAAAATCAACATCAACTGGTCAATAGAAAAAGGGGGCACGTACAGCAGTTCAAGTGGTTCGGTTTTTACACTGAATTACTGATATGACTGTAAAAAAAGAAGTTCGACTATTAATTAATAGAAATGACACTGTTAAACGTAAGACCGAGTTTTCACTCATTTATCACTTGAACTTTTTTTTAGATTTATTTGTCTTAGAAAAGGGGGCATGCATGATAGTTGTGCACTGTCATACACTTGCTTTTTAATAATGGAGAATGCCACCAACATTCTTACACTACAGGGGCATATATGTACATTGTATCTGTCTGTCAATCTCATTTCATTTGAATGAGGGTTTCTATTGACTGTTTTCATCACATATACACATGTGAGAATGCATTAATGTCATGGGTCATGATCTTAATAAAGCGGTATACATGTTTTCATCCATTTGCATGTTTTATCAGTTGCCAAATATTATCCCACCTTAGGCAAAATCCTGATGTATACAGATGTAACAAGTAGTCAAAGTACATGTACTTGAATAAGGTTTGGCAATCATTTAATGACTAGGAGCTTAACTGTTTAACACAATGTATGTCACATTGATTTAAATGGAAAAGATGGATCTAGGATGTTCATTGCTTTGTACACAATAAACCCATTCAACAGTCTTGGCGAAATTGTTTTGGAACTTATCTATGATAATTAATTCAATCTGACATACATGTATACATGTGTTTCTTTCATCTTTAGCCTTACTAATTAGTCTTTATTAATTGGTAAACATTAAAACTGAAGGCTTATCTCTTCTCAGCATGCATAACACATGACACACATGTATTTGCATCTGAGAAAAATCCTTATCTGTCACTGGTTTTCTGAACGTATCATATGTAAATAAAGTTTAGAATGGGAATTGCAGCCATTATACAAATCTACATGTATGTAAATTAAAATATTTACCTTAACATTTTTAATAAGAAAAAAAGCAATGTAAGTGATATTTATTTTTGTTACATTCACCTGATCTTTTCCTTTCCCTTTTACACTTTTGGTACAATTTACCATACCAGCAAAAAATGTTAGGCCTTCATCTTAAAATGTATAATGTGCCCCAAAGTAGAAAACTTCACTTTATTTTAATTTATGTTTTATTTTTTTTTAAATTATTTGTGTTTAATCTTGATTTTTTTGTTATAATTATTCCAGCAAAAAAAGTTGATGATTGTTAAGTAACATTTAAATACACTAAATGTACATGTATAGTTGAGTTTGAATTTGTTCAAAACACTTTTTACAGTCGTGGAAATTAGGGTTTGGAATTTTCTTTTCTGTAGATTGGCTACAACAAAAATCATCAAAATTTACAGGACTGAAGGATATGGGCTGTCCCATGCTAATTACCATGAGTGTTTTTAGGAAATTTTTTAATTGTAAAAAATAGCCTAAAGCTTTTTATGGTGTAAAAAATGAATTGCTTACAATTGTCTACAGTAATTAATGTTTAAGTAAATACAATGTATTACATGCATTGATAATTTTCTGTAAACACTTACATATTTTTGCAATTTCCTTACAAAGTGTGCAATAACGTGCATGCTATTGGCTATTTTCAGTATGGACAGCTTGTTTTATAAAATTTTATGAATTTATATTTGTTAGGTTACATTGCTGAGCACGTTAGGAGGGACGAAACTGGGTGACAGTGTCAGAAAGATGCTGAGAGTGCTTGGCACCAACAACCATTGGTCAGGTTATAGCTTGAAAGGAAAAAGTACCAAAAAAGCATTTAACAGTCTGTCCATTTGTGGCTTATTTAAAAGTAAGTTTTTACATAATAAGTGTAGTATACCTTATAATTGCAATAATCAAGGCATTATGGAAATATGATCCGGACAGCAGTTTTTAAGGAGAGAATTCTTTAGTAGAAAAATTATTTGTGATTTATTCATTTAACTTGTGTATGAGTAAACTTGTCATTAAAACAACAGAAAGGTATTAAACTGTTTAGAATTTTAATATTTTGCCTGAAAAATATAAGTAACATTGTTAGTATGAATGGCAATGTGATTACTTATTGAGTAAAAATATATTTTAATCTTTGTCAGAAGCTTGTATGAAAATACATAAAAATGTAAAGGTTGAGGAGCAGATTTCTGAGACATTAAAGCATGCTCCAGCTCAAACGGATGGTCCAAATTACAAGTCTGTAATATATTTTATAATAAGTCTTCTCCCTTTACCTTGTCTATACCAATGTATTCAGTTTAACCATTAGTATTTGTTTAATCTTGTTCCTGCTGAATTTATTTTGCCACTCAATATTTGAGACTTTTACAGAAAATGATGCTTAAATCGTGAATTATGTTACATTTAAAAAAAGTCTGCAATGAAATGGTAAGAAAACCCATAAAGACAATTACAATGTTGATATTTCAGTAAATTAATGTAGCAGTTAATTGTGGAAGTGATACTTTGAAGTGAAAAAAGGTATTTTAAAGATTTAATTTATTATGTTTTAGAGACCTCAAGAAAGACCCCAAGAACCTGGCCCACAGGCAGAAGATATTTAGGACCTTTAATCTTATTGTGCCAACTTCTCCTACTGAACAATGATCTTGTGGTGTAAATAGAATATGATTGTACCAGATTCATACTGTGCTCTGTTTGTAGGGTATTAATTCCCTTTACTTGTACATTTGTTATATATAAGAGAGGACTTCTAAATATCATACATGATTGTATGTTATTCAGGATCTTCACAGGGGATATGGGCTCATATTCCCTGAGCCGCAGGAACTTTAAGTTCCCCTCCTTTGATAACATTCAAGAGTATCGTAATTACATATGCGTGTAAATATGATTTAATCCAGCACTTGAATATTAAAGTGTGTATACATTGCATGATGTTGTTGGTAAGCGTTTTTTTATAATTATCATACACATAGGTATGTATTACCTATATTATTTTAAGTAGAAAAGGGTTAAAGTAGAGAAAAATATCCCTATAATTTCCCTATAAATTATTGAATTTTCTTTATTATACCCTATTTTTCAAGAAATTTGGCCCTATAAAAAGCCCTACATGTATTTTTTGGACCTAAACCCACTTGAAGGCCTGCCTTGTATGAAAACAAAACATTATTTTTCTTTAACTTCACGATTTATTATTCGAAATACATGTTGGCTTCCTATATAGATAAGCTCAGATATTTATTTTAATTCTATTTTGAGAAAGCAACACATATTTAGACCCGCTTCATATCCCCAGTCTACCATGGGAATATGGTCATATATCACCTGTCAAGCTGACCATTCAAATTGTAGGATTAGACTGCATATTTCACTCCAGTAAAGTATTGACTTGTATTTGTTAATTATTGCTTTATATTCTCATTGTTTATTGTTACAAACATGAATTGTTTAATGACTTTATAAATAAAGTTGTATTTAATTTATCATTCTTTTAATTCATGTTTAAGTTGTGCCATACATTGTTAAGACTCTTTTAGGCTTTTGTTGTCTAAAATTTAATTCTGAAAAGCACACTCATTGATTTGATTTGATTTTTGGTTTTTAATGCCACTTTCAACAATATTTCAGTTATATCATGGCGACCAGTTTTAGTGGTGGAGGAAGCCGGAGAGAACCACCGAACATGAGCAAGCAACTGGTAAACTTTATGACTTGCGGCTGCGAGTCGAGTGCACCCTTTTTTGTAATTTACAAAGCCGGGTGCAAACCCAATCCGTATTGTTGATAGGCTTGTATGAGTTGTTAGATCCAACGACCTAACTCATTGAGCCAACCGGGCCCACACACTCATTGAAATAATATTTCACAGATCAAGGTATGCAGTACTAAATAATGCAGTGATATGCTTTACATTATGTAAACTAGGATGACAATGTTTCTAGAAATGCTTAGGCATATACAATTGACATTGGCTAGATTAGTATGAGAGAAAACATGTGGTATTAAGTGGTACATTGCTTCCCTAACTGAAGGATTAAGCATCTGACAATGAGTTCCTCCCCAATAAAACAGGAGTTTAGTCGCAATATAACCATACCACAACATTATGACAACGTCGTAATATTACGTTGTGACGACATTGTGTGGATGGTCGTATTTATGTGCTGAGGAGTCTACAAAAGTACGTTGTGACGACGTAACAATATTACGTTGTGACTACGTAAAGTATAATGTTGTAACAACATTTTCCCGACGTCGGATTGTTTGCTGGGATGGAATAATCGTAATTAAAATCAAGGAATCATTAAATTTTGTTGTAAAAATTAAATTATAAGGAATATTTGAAATTGTTGAACAGGTTATACTTGCATAACCTGGTTTGGGTCAGTTTACGCTTTTTATAAACCGCTTTGCGGTTTATTAGCGTAAACTGACCCAAACCAG
Source organism: Gigantidas platifrons (assembly GCA_002080005.1). Taxonomy (NCBI): domain Eukaryota; kingdom Metazoa; phylum Mollusca; class Bivalvia; order Mytilida; family Modiolidae; genus Gigantidas; species Gigantidas platifrons. Next base: position 188,985 of record MJUT01040415.1, on the reverse strand, counting down.
GTTATATCGTATAACCTGTTCAACAATTTCAAGTATTCCTTAAATAAACTATATCTTGTTGTTAAAAAAAGATCTTGTTTAACATCTAACTAGTACTTACGTCTTTTTCTTATCATTCGATGGATAACAGTCTTTTCTTCCTGAAATAAGTTTGGTAAATTATAGAAATTGTTTGAAAAAAAAAAAAAAGAAAGATTGAAAATCAAAAAACATTTGAAAATTGTCAATTACTAAGAAAATATATGAATAAGCACCTCATACACACAACCAGAGTCTTAATTGAAGCCTTCAATCACTTATTTAGTTAGCCTTTAATTTGTTCAACTGGAGAAATTATCGCCAATCATCAGGGAGAGTAGATACAATTATACAATGAAAGAAATGCAGAAGATAACAAGTGATAAAAAAAAAAGAAAAAAGAAATGCTTGAGTCCGTGGTTATGTGTGTTAGTGAAATCAATTTTTCTTATATTTCTACAATTATTCGATAAGATTTTAGAACTGTTCCGATAGTGTCATATTTTGTGTTTTATCATTTTACATACAGTATCGGAATTTATTTTAGAAAAAAGGGAGATATTAAACTCTAGTACCTTTCCATTCTAACTCAGCATTCCATATTTTATCCATCTGTGGTGACAAAAGCTGACAGAAATCTTCAAAGTTGTATGACGTCTGATCATTTAATCCGTTCTCACTACATATTGATTCTACCAAACTTTCCATCTCTGGTTTACTCAGGTTGCTATGGGCCATCTCTAGTAATGAGCTATAAATAGACCAAATGCGAACATCCTAAACATATGTTTAATCTAAAAAAAAACCAAGGATTTTTAGGAGACGCATTACTTTAAGCAATGTAAGCTTGTTTCTGAATCCTGCAATTTGCAATGTTATACCTGTGTTATATTGTAGATTGTTTCATAAAATATGTTTAAATTTTCTTTTGTTTTTGCCCCAATAATTGGATTACAAAATCTGGTCGGAAACTACTGTTCAATATCTTATCATATAGCCTCAGTTTAATTTTCTGTCTAAAATTGCCATTTCAAGAAAATGTTCATTCTATATTGAGTTCAGATATACCTGTAGAATATTTCGAAATTGTCTTGAACACGTATTGTACATTCACATGTAGCTAAAATGCATTTTTTTTTTGTGAACACAAAACTTCAACAAATTGTAATAAAACAAAATTTTGTTTAGTCCTTAACCTCTTGTGTGTTGGCACAAATCTTTTTAATGAAACATTTCCCAAAACGTTTTAATTTGACGGCTGAAAACTGAGTTAGGCTTCTCAAACATTTCAAACTAAAATGCTTCAGCAGAAAAGTATGAAAAAAGGTTTCATGTGAACCCGCCATCTGTACATTTGTTTTAACACCACTTTAACAAGCTTCCAGTTTTCATGCCTACCTGTCGTGGTCATACAACTACATATGCAATCAGTTCCTATCACCACTAAAGTTGTGAGTTCCAATTCAGCTCATGGTGAGGTGTACTCGATACAACATTGAGTGATAAGGTTTGTCAGTGACTTGAGGCTAGGTAGATGGTTTTCTCTGGTTTCCTCCACCAATGAAACTGACCGCCACGATATAACTGAAATATTGTTGAAAGTGGCGTTAAACACCATAACTCCCTATACCTACCCAAACATTCTAGATAATTCATCCCTTTCCAAACAGCCTTTACCATCCATATCAAACATCCTAAATAATAAATGGAGTTTTTCTTGACAAGATCCTGCAAAATAAAAGATCATCAACTAATTCAGAGGTCAGTTTTAATAAAATAAATCAGGATTTCATGTCAAAATTTTATATTGGTGTATCTTTTTATTTTTCTTTGGCTAAAATATAAATTAACTTGTAACTTTGCACTCCCTCCCCCATACTCCTCCAATATTTTTTATTGCATTTATTTTTTGGGTATTATTTCTTGAAAACAGACTTGAGAGGCTACTATGGAATGTTTGAGTTCATTGAATTTGAAAGAATTATTGAAATTATAAAATAAAGAGAGAACTAAGGGAGATAACCCATGCTATATACATAACAATATGAAACAATAAAAAATCATTATTAGGCCATGCAAAGTTAATTACTTGGTTCTCAGGCCCTTTTTTGTCAAAATTGATGAGGGAGGGCGGCATTTTTTTTATCCTTTTACTGCTGTAAAAAGTGATGAGGGAGGCATTTTTTCTTCTTTTTTTGTGAAAAATATGGCAATGTATAAATCTTTTTATTACTTTATTGAAAATTTCAATTTTATTTCTTCCGATGGTGGCAGAAACATCACAAGTGGTTAATTTTTATGGAAACGTCCAATCCGCTGGTCCCAACGTACCATTTTTTATCTCCGTAAACAATTCCAATAAGGTACAAGCTTCGGAGAAGCCCCCTATTATGTTTCCTGGTAAAACTGGCAAACATTTGTGCCGAATTTGCACAGAAACTATTGACATTTTGTTTAAATGTCAAACGGAAACACGTTTTTTATTTATACATTGTCATAACGATGCTTTAAATCTCATTTAAGCATGATGCGTTTTAAAGCGTTTCACCGACCACGCGATATAAAAGAAAAACGGATGCGGTTGTTTTTTCCGTACGACAGTGCTACCGCATTAAACAATTTTTTTTTTACTATTTTTGCAAAAAAATCGGCAATGCGGCGACGAATTTCCACATGCGGGCGGGCCTGAGAACCAAGAAATTAACTTTGTATGGCCTTACAAATTCTTAATTAACACAGAGATGGTAAAATACTACTAATTTGTCCCCATCAAGAGAGACCATCTCCTATCTTATAACACCACATTTTAGTTGCAAAAGAGGTACCCTTATAAGAGACAGCTACTGTACTTGCTGATATGCACAATATTTTAAGGGGGGGGCATCGTGGTCGTGATCATATGGTAGTTGGATTTATAACTACCTATGAAATCAGAGTCTACCACCATTAAAGTTGTGAGTTTGAATCCCGCTCAGGCAATGTGTACTTGATACGACATTATGAGATAAAGTTTGTAAGTGACTTCCGGCAGGTTGGTAGTTTTCTCAGGGTACTCTGATTTCCTCGACCAATAAAACTAACCGCCACGATATAACTGAAATATTGTTGAAAGTGCCATTTAACACCATAAACCAAGCCAAACCAACCAATATTTTAGATTTCATATTCCCAATGAAAAATAACTTACCTTTAGAAAACAAAACAACAGCATTGAGGAAATCTCTGAATGAGATGTAGCCATTCCCGTCGGAGTCTAAAAGGCTAAACATATTCTCTACAAACTCTGAATTAGGTTTACAAGCCAGAGCATGGGCAAATTCTTCCTGTTAAAAATAGAGATACTACATCAATTTTCAGACAGTATTAATATTATTTTACAGTAAAAACTATATGCACTAAAATTTTATGTAAATAAAACATAACTGATTGTGAAATTCGTTACGATTTTCGCATATAAACGATATTCGGTTCGTCTTTACCACCAATTGTTTGTAGAAGGACGCATGTCGTATTTAACGTTATTTGTGTTTGTTTGTGTATAGTGGTGTCCCACTCATATTGTGTCGTGTTTTCGCTTTGTTGTTCTTCGTCTATGTTGCCAGTTTCTCTGGATTGCCCTTTTTTGATTGCCCCTTCGGTATTCTCTAAAGTTTATTTGTCTTGTGTGCCCTGTGTTACCAGTTTCTCTGGATTGCCCCTTCGGTATTCTCTAACGTTTATTTGTCTTGTGTGCCCTGTGTTACCAGTTTCTCTGGATTGCCCTTTTTTGATTGCCCCTTCGGTATTCTCTAACGTTTATTTGTCTTGTGTGCCCTTTGTTACCAGTTTCTCTGGATTGCACTTTTTTGATTGCCCCTTCGGAATTCTCTAACGTTTATTTACAGTTTCTCTGGATTGCCCTTTTTTGATAGCTCCTTCTGTATTCTATATCGTTTATTTAGTTTCTCTGGATTGTCAATTGCCCCTTCAGTATTCTCTAACGTTTATTTACAGTTTCTCTGGATTGCCCTTTTTTGATTGCTCCTTCTGTATTCTATATCGTTTACTTACAGTTTCTCTGGATTGTCAATTTTTGATTGCCCCTTCGGTATTCTCTAACGTTTATTTACAGTTTCTCTGGATTGTCAATTTTTGATTGCCCCTTCAGAATTCTCTAACGTTTATTTACAGTTTCTCTGGATTTCCCTTTTTTGATTGCCCCTTTGGTATTCTCTAACGTTTATTTACTAACCCTGCAACCATAACTCTAACAGATTTATGGTGTATATTGACTAAGGTTGACAGCATTCAAACCCTAGTTAGCAAAATAAAGTGGGAGAAGTGTAAATCACCATAACTGGTTAAACCCTGCCACATTTTTGTGTCTGTCCCAAGACATAATCTTTATTTCTGCCTTTGTTTCTTGGAATCTAAGGTTTACCCAAAGATTGGTTTTTCTCACCCCTTGGATAAAGTAGTCCATTAATTTAGGTGAAAAAGATTTTTCTCTTACCCCGGCTCCAGGGTAAGACAAGCTACACACCGTTTTTCCTGCAAAATTGTTTTCCATTGTTGAATTAAATTGTCGATTTATAGTGTCTTGGCAGTATTTTAAATGTATTTCACAATAAAATACAATGTATTTTATAAATATATTATATAATTTTTTTTTTTTTTTTTTTTCNGTATGATGTGTATTTTATAAAAAATGTTTTCCTATTGAATTTTTAGGGTAAAATTTTATTTTTAGGTGAAGAGTTAATTATTTCTAGACTTAGATTTTTATCACTTTCCTTTAACTTTTTATTTTATAATTCTATTTATAATTTTGTTTTATCGTTTCGCATGTAAGTAATCTTTTTCTCCAACGAATTTTTAGTGTTTTAATCTTATTATTATTATATTTTTTTTTTATGCGATAGATTAAATTATTTTAGACTATTATTCTTTAAGATTTCTATGTTTTTGATCCTCTCTCGTTTTACTGGTACAATCTATTTTTCATTATATTCGTATTCATTGTAAATATGTTTTATAATTATGTTGACTGGATATATTAGTGTAAAGTGCTTAGAGTAGTTTTATGATTATATAATGCGCTATACAAATATGTTATAATAATAATAATAATAATAAATGCTACTACAACTGCGATAAATGCCTGTAAAAAAAGTTGTTTGACGTTGGTGAAAGAGGAGGTATTTTTTTTATTTACGTTAGATACGTTAGTTACCGAACAAGGGAGAGCACTCTATATTTTGTCAACGTAAACAAATATTGACATGATAGAAAGAGATGAGAAAAAGGGGCAAACATCGTAAAAGGTGTAAGATTTTGTTATTGTAGAATCTATCACAAGTTTGTTAACTTTATTATTTTGAACCTCTTTAAAGCTGTAAAATGAAAATCTTGTTTTATTTTATTACGTGGCATTTTGGTCCTGTGATACAGTTCGCAAATTAATGCGCCAAAACTACACAAAAAGTAAACAAATATTGACATGGTAGAAAGGGGTGAGAAAAAGAGTCAAACACCGTAAAAGGTGCAAGATAGTAAAATCTGTGACACCCTCGGGTAAGATTTAAATCGTATCAGACTCGGACAAGCAGTAGGTTAAATTCTCCATCAGTTTAACATATTATTTTTAATTTTTATTATTTTAGTACATTTATTTTTAACTTATCATTTTTAATTTTTACTATTTTAGTACATTTATTTTTAACTTATTATTTTTAATTTTTATTATTTTAGTACATTTATTTTTAACTTATTAGTTTTAATTTTTATTATTTTAGTACATTTATTTTCAACTTATTATTTTTAATTTTTATTATTTTAGTACATTTATTTTTAACTTATTATTTTTAATTTTTATTATTTTAGTACATTTATTTCTACATCTACGCATTAAAATTGCCCTTTTAGTATATTAGTAAAATTTAAAAAAATATTTACGACTTGTCCATGTTTATGTTGTTCATTTTTGTGATAGTATATGGCCTCATTGAGTGGAATAGAATCAGTGCAAGATTTTATTGTTTATTGTTATCTGTAATGCCATTATAGATCTGATATAAGAGGAGGGTTGGGATCATATTAACCTGTTTAACCCTGCCACTTTATTGTGTCTGTCATAAGCCAGGAACTGGAATTCTAATGCCATATGTCACAGTCTTTTCCTTTGTGTTCAGTGTTCATGAGAGGTGATTGTTTGTTTTGTTAATATTGGTGGAATTGTTGATCGTCACTGTTAAGACTTTCTTTTCACAATAACTAACCTTGGTTAGTTCAATCTGTAGCATCTCTTTGACCTGTGATGTCTCTATACCATAATCTTCTTCTATTTCAGGGTTGTAGTCCATGTAGAAAGCCTAGAGAGTAAAAATACAATCTTAATATTAACTGTTATCAGCAAATTGGACATTAAAATCTGGAACACTGAATTGAGCTTGATCGACAAAAATATTAGGTCAATTCATAACTCGCATGCACACGAACTTACTCTGATATTGAAAATTATCGGTCAATGTGATGTGAAACACTTTTAGACGCCACCAATAAAACTATAATGCCAGTTTTGAAGATCTAGACAGACATTATCACTAGTATCATAGATCGTACAGTCAGACTCGCTGCTATACTAGTGATAATGTCTGTCTCAACCTTTAAAACTGCTGTCATTCTATATGTAGTTTGGGTTTATATTCATACATTTTTCCTTTGATTCCACTGAACAGGGTTTCAGTTTGGGGCATTTTCTAGGCAAATGGCCTAAAGATTTTGAAAATGACCTAAACTTTGAAGACTTTTATGACAAATATTTAGTTAAGTAAAAAGGGAATGACCGATAGGAAATACCACTTTTAGGACAATTGTCCGTAACATTACTAGGTCTAACAAAAATCCTGCAGTGAAGACTATTGTTAGTACCAACCCACTGACTCTGATATTGACAACTTATCAGTCATTGTGACGTGAAACACATTATGACATTACCAATAAAAACAATAACGTCAGTTTTGAAGGTTTTTTTTTATTGATTTTTTTGTGTTTTAATGCCACTTTTAGCAATATTTCAGCTAGTTCGTGGCGACCAGTTTTAGTGGTGGAGGAAGCCGGATTACCCGGAGAGAACCTCCGACCTTGGGCAAGCAACTGGTAAACTTTATCACGTGTGGCTGCGAGTCGAGTGCACCCTTTTTTGTAATTTACAAAGCTGGGAATGAACCCACGCTGTATTGGTGATAGGCTTGTATGAGCTGTTAGATCCAATGACCTTACTCACTGAGTCACCCGGACCCCCCAGTTTTGAAGGTCCCAACATACTATTATCACAGCTTGTCCTATCTGACTCGCTGTGATACAAGCGATAACATCCATCTCGATCTTCATAAGTACAGTTATTCTATATTTAAATGATACTTCATTTTTAAGAGCTACTTTGATTTTCACTTCCATTTCACAACATTATAGTGTAGTAGAAGGCATATTTATTTAAATTGAGGGTCAATAGGAACAGGCATGTAAAGTATAGATAAGACACTATTTGTAGATGTGGGCTCATCTACAAGCTAGGAACCTTCCCACACTCACTCTGAAATATTTAATTAATTCTATATTTATGACTTTGCTTACACTTTCTCTTCAAAATACAGTCAAACTTGTCTTAGCGACCCCCTCTGTATAACGACTTCCTTTGTTAGCAGACCTTATTTATTCCTCTCCAGCGTTTTCCCGTGCATTCGACATTTATATAACGACCCACTGTCTAACACGACTAACGACCGTGTTCTTTGGGTAAAAATCTTTCATATAACGACTATTAGAAGATTATTATTATACTGGAAGTTAGATAATAAATAAACAAACACAGTCCCGACTTTGGAAAAATTTCTGTTTTGCCCAGCTGGTGCATCAATTGTTGCCAATATACCTCTAGCTGATATTTGCATGATCTACTAACAACATCTCACTCCCAAAGTCCATACCTGTTACTAGTTCATAATAATAGATTTTTTATATTAAATGAAGTCACGATTAGCGTGATTGTGTAAGACCGCCATTTTTGTAAGTTGTTCACGTGATGATTTATTATTGTTGTTTTGGTTTATTTGGGTTTATTTCTTATTTATATTAAATATTTAAAATTGCTTACTATAGAAAATACCATTAACCATACCATTTCTTTCAGTTTTATAAATAAATAATCCTGATTTTGAAAATTATTGAATTATGAAGTACTGGTTCCCAGCAAATATTTCTGTCAACATTCGTTTAACGTGCGGTAACAGATCAAGGTAAACACATGCTGATTTAGACTGACGAGTTTTGACCCCTGGCTTGTACCTCAGCTCTATATTGATTAGATTGAGACAGGCAATTATCAGCCTAATGCTGATTGTGTGATTAGGCTATTTAGCTTTCGGCGAGTGATTGAAGTTGAAAACGTTTTGTCATAATGATTAATTCTAATTACGATAACAATTAATTATTATTTTTAAAGAAAACAATAGCTGTTGAAAGAAAGTAAAAAAACTCGATCAGTTAATATAATTATTCTTTTTTATTAATTTCACCCACAAAGGACGGAAATATTTAACGATAATTGAACACATTTTTTTTTATTTCATTATACCTTTTTCTTACCAGAATTTAAGCTCTATTCATGCATTTGTCCTCCACACGAACAGGTTAAAAGTGGATGCAGATTATATACCCGAACTAGGCCTTTCCTCTCGAGATTTTGGGAGCAAATATCATAACCTCTATTTAACGACTGCCTGTCTTATGCGATCTTTTTTCAGAACTCCCTTGAATGGTCGCTATAGACAAGTTAGACTGTACATGTATACAATAATTAGATTAGTTATATGTAGATTTTTATAGTGAAACAACAGTCTACAGGTAGATATATATCGTTCCACATTGTCCTGATTCTGAGCCAGCCAGTCTTGACCTTTGTCCTTTATGTTGTATAGCAAAGAATCAGCAAATACTTATTTCATAGTCTTTGGTTTGACACGTATTATATATTATTATATATACCATGGATCTTACCAATTAACTTATTTAAACCAACGAATCCGAAGGATGAGTTGGTTTAAATAAGTTCATGAGTAAGATTCATGGTATATATGGTTTGTAACAGAAATTACACGATTGACATATCTATGATGTCAAAATCATGGAATAACAGATCTATGACGTCAAAATCATGGAATAACATTAAGATCTTCATGTTACACCATGGTTTGTAAAAGTTCACTATTTTTAAGTTGATTACTGCATAAAAACATGCGTATTTATGTTACAATTAACAATACACCACATATGCAATTTTAACTGTTTCAAAGCCACTCCACGAATGCAAAACTAAGTAAAGAAGAAATAATTGATTATATAACGTTACCTCTGAAAACACTGACTTGAAGAACTTTTCTAACTGCATATTTCTTTTTTTCTGAGTAACGGCTTGTTCATGCATCATACTAAGTCTCATTTCCATGATGGTAAACTTTTTACCGAACTCCTTCAATGTAGAACTCAAACTTGACAAGAAGGAGGAACGCATGTTGTAGCTTGGAAAGTTCAAAATCTGGAATGGAAAACAATATTTTCCATAAAAAAAAAAACATGCATAAATAGAAAGTATGATAATAGTTGTTCATAAATTTTGAGTGCTATGTTTATGGCGTTTAACTCCACTTTCAACAATATTTCAGTTATATCATGGTGGTCAGTTATATCATGGTGGTCAGTTTTATCGTGGTGGTCAGTTATATCATGGTGGTCAGTTTTATCGTGGTGGTCAGTTATATCGTGGTGGTCAGTTATATCGTGGTGGTCAGTTATATCATGGTGGTCAGTTTTATCGTGGTGGTCAGTTATATCGTGGTGGTCAGTTATATCATGGTGGTCAGTTATATCATGGTGGTCAGTTATATCGTGGTGGTCAGTTATATCATGGTGGTCAGTTTTATAGTGGTGGTCAGTTATATCATGGTGGTCAGTTATATAGTGGTGGTCAGTTATATAATGGTGGTCAGTTATATAGTGGTGGTCAGTTATATCATGGTGGTCAGTTATATAGTGGTGGTCAGTTATATCATGGTGGTCAGTTATACAGTGGTGGTCAGTTTTATCGTGGTGGTCAGTTTTATCGTGGTGGTCAGTTATATCATGGTGGTCAGTTATATCATGGTGGTCAGTTATATC
>MJUT01040415.1:167530-178551 GCA_002080005.1 Gigantidas platifrons | reverse complement strand
GGTCAGTTATATCATGGTGGTCAGTTATATAGTGGTGGTCAGTTATATAATGGTGGTCAGTTATATCATGGTGGTCAGTTTTATTGGAGGAAACCAGAGTACCATGAGAAAACTACCGGCCTGTCGCAAGTCACTGACAAACTTTATCACACAATGTCATATTGAGGACACCTTGGCATGAGTGGGATTCCAACTTACATCTTAAGTGGTGATAGACACTGATTGCACATGTAGTTGTAAATTCAACTACCATATGATCATGACCACGATGTGAGTTCGAACCTTGTTCATGGCGAGGTGTACTCGATACAAGATTATGTGATAAATTTTGTCAGTGACTTGCGACAGGACGGTGGTTTTCTCCAGGTACTCCGGTTTCCTTCACCAAAATAACTGATCTTCACAATATAACTGAAATATTGTTGAAAGTGGTGTTAAACACCGTAACAATAAACCTAAACTAATTAGCTTCTGCTGTCTTACCAAATCATATTCTTTCGGCATTTTAACAACAAGGGTTTTCTGCCCTTTGTTTGTGCTGATCCAAATCTGAATCTCTGCGATGCTACCCATGTTGATTGTCCTTAAATGTGTCCCTCTCCCGCTGACAACACACAGCTGACACTTAGATTTTAACTTCACCAGGACAAGACGGGAATCCTCATTAGGACCAAGCCATTCGTTAGCTTGATACTGAACTTCACTTTCTGTAAAAGAAAAAATGCCAAAGTTTATATATTTTCTTGGCACTATTGCATGGGAATCAAATTTACATCTTAATCTGCAATCACAACACTAGTAGAGCAGGAAGTGCTTACCTTTCCAGAGCACCAGACTTCACCCCATTTTTCAGTGAGGGTCGTGTTGCTCAATCTTTATTTATCTTTGTAGTATTTTGAAGATCATTGTTTGTCTTTTTCCTTTTTCAAAAATGAGTATTGTTTTGTTTGTCATTCTTGAAATTTAGGCTTCTGATTACTGTAAATAAACTTTTGTTTGCGTGCTATAAACCTTCGCGACTTTCGCGGTAGAGTACAAAATCGCGAACAAGTTTATATCCGTGAACAAGTCGGTTTGTTATCGCGAAATTAAATCTCTGCGAAACTGTCTACTGTCTTGAAGCAGAAAAACGCGAAACATAATAGCCGCGAAAATAAGTTGGTTTACAGTACCCTTTTGATATCTTCAAACTTTTCATATTTGTTGATAAACTAAGGCCACAATTAAACGATTGTTTTCCCTTATCGCTACTTATATTAATAGTTATTCATTACACAACTAAGACTGGAAGAACTATTGACAAATACCCATTACTTGCATAGTGTGTTGGTACAAGACTGTGTATCAGGTCGAACCAGTATCACTACGAGTCGCGATAGCGACGAGTTGTGATGCGGTTTGTTCACACAACAGGCAAGACCTGATATAAGGTCTTGTACCAACACACTATGTATGTAATAAGTTTATCTAACATTTCAATAAAAACAATTTTAAGCAAATAACAAGGGTCGAAATAAGATTAACAAATTTGTACAATACTCCGAGGGAGACTACATTTTGTGCATGACGTCACATTATTTGTTGCCGTTCATTCTTTTGCTTTGCTTATGTTGCTTACATTGGCGTGTTTCCCCGCATTCCAATGTTATGACGCCATGAAAAAATAGTTCGGCAGAGAAGATCTGATGCAACGTCGCACCATTCTTTTATTACCACAGTGTGGTGATACAACATCTTGTATCAGACAGGTTACTTTCTTTAAATTCAAAGGAAAATGTAAAAAATGTTAGATAAATCAGTAATATTTGCCATTTCTCTATCTTTGGTTTCATTATTCGACATAAATCAATCATATTGAATATTCATAATTACAAAACATAGAAACTGAGATTTCAAAAAAATTGTGCATCATAAAAATAAATTGAGAGAAACCTGTCTATATTGAATGTTGTATAAACCTGTCTAAATTGAATGTTGTATAAACCTGTCTAAATTGAATGTTGTATAAACCTGTCTAAATTGAATGTTGTATAAACCTGTCTAAATTGAATGTTGTATAAACCTGTCTATATTGAATGTTGTATAAACCTGTCTAAATTGAATGTTGTATAAACCTGTCTAAATTGAATGTTGTATAAACCTGTCTAAATTGAATGTTGTATAAACCTGTCTATATTGAATGTTGTATAAACCTGTCTAAATTGAATGTTGTATAAACCTGTCTAAATTGAATGTTGTATAAACCTGTCTATATTGAATGTTGTATAAACCTGTCTAAATTGAATGTTGTATAAACCTGTCTAAATTGAACTCTAATAAAACAGAATCCAGTATAAAACAAACTTTCAACAAGGGCAACGCAAAGAGTGGCTTATCCCCTCGTCTAAAAATTTGACCCAGTGACCTTGATCTTTGACCTTGAAAATCAAGAGGGTTCCAGATTCTCTTAAGGACTAATTATGTACCAAGTTTGGTAAAAATTCATTGCAGGATGTTGATTCTAGAGTGTTTACAAAGATGTTACGGAAGGACGGACGGACGGAAGGAAGGAAGGACGGAAGCGTTACTATATCCCTTCACAACTTCGTTGGCGAGGGGATAATAAAGTCCCAATGTAAGAAAATCTTTGTTAATTCAACTTGTATAAACCAAACACCTGTCTATTCTGAAAACAAAAGCATGTCCCAAGAAGATTTGATTAAGACAGGTTTCACTGTTGTAAACTGACATAATATCCTAGTACACATACCTGTATTTGATGAATCATTATTTTTTTGTTGGTTGACGATGTAGTGTTGTTGTCGTTTTACATGACGACTGTGTTTCCATTGACGACATTTGGCAGCTATGTAGGCACACAACACACATACTGTAATTTAGAAAAATAAACATTACAATTACAAAAATTTATACAATGTGTGATGGAACAGAAACAAACCTTGTACTAAAAAAAAACTTTTTCTAACTTGTCTCAGCTGTTCTCTAAACAAGAGGCCCATAGTGGTGCACTGTTCATCGGACAATGGTGTCCTGGTGGACAATTCTGATTCTCAGTATTTTCAATAAAAGAAAAAAACAACATGTACATAAGTACCGGTATATCTATTTTTAATCAGAATGTTTCAAACATGTTTTTCTGAAACTTAACAGTTTAAGAGTCTTAAAACTTGTATACAATTGAATTAATACTGGGTCATTACATGAGGAAAATTATTGGTGAACTCAACTATTGATAAAATATAGAATATGTACGCTTAGCTCAGTCTGTCAAGCACTTTTTGGCTTAAAAAAATTAGGAAATCAGGAGGGTTTTTGCTAAAAATCAGGAGATTATCAGGAATTTTTTTTATATAAAAAGTGATAAAACCATACAAAAAACCAAAAAAATGGCCACCTTCCTCCCCTCTAAGTAAGAGCTTTCAGGCCATAATATATAAATTTAGGCATGGTGTTTTTGATTCCAGATGAAGGTCAAAATCAGAATGTCAAAATGTCATTGGCAGGCTAAAAGGTCTTACTTAAAATCAGGAGTTATCAGGAGTTTATCTAATAAATTCAGGAAAAATCAGGAAAAGTTCAAAATCAGGAAAATCAGGAGTCACTTGACAGACTGGCTTAGCTGAGTGTGAAACAAAATAATTTTATTTTATCTTCACTTCTGTCAAACATACTCTTAAAAATATGACATTAACATGCACTGTTTTGATTTAACTTACTAAGAGGGATAAGACCAAAACTAGTCCATATAATAATATAGGTTACTTCACTCCCAGCAAAATAATCATAGCCACCGTGATCTCCACAAGGTTCAAGGTCATTGTTGTTGATTTTTAGTGGTTGACATGGTATATCTGTAAATAAATAAGTTATCGTTCCTTACAAAGATATTACAATGCATAACTTAATGGTCATTAATATTGTTATCTCATTTGAGTATACTGTGTAAAAAAAAGATTAGAACAAAAACAGTGACTGACAATTCTACTGACATCAACAAAATGAGTGACCACCTCTCATTACAAATTATTGAACACAAAAAAAAAACCCATGATAATTGTCGATGGAAATACAGGTCCTTGTTTTAGACAGACATAAGAATATAGCGTAGTTATTAAGTCAAATATTACAGGCTTTGACTTAATTTGTGTCACCTACTTGCCCGAAAGCCAAATTTAGAAAAAAATTATATTTATTCAAACAAATTCTCTCATAATATTCACTTGTACGAATCCAGTTTTGCTTGTCCGGGGCTTCAGGCAAGTGGGTTAGCACAAAGACTGTTATTAAGACATACTTCACAAAGTGACATCTGCCATTTTGTACATCCCATCTATTTAGATTTTAAGACATGTGATGCTCCTTTCAGACACATTTTCTCAGATTTCGACTGAGGCTCAAACCCAGGATTTACTGCATGAGAGATGAGCAATTAATAAACCATTACAACACTGTGATGTGATTGTCTACATTTTGACCTCTAAATGAAAGCACCAAAGGTGATGTTAAACGATCGAACTGCTCAGTTGCATGTAGATTTTTAGTATGCTATGCACAATCGCAAAATATCAGTATACTTCTAGAAAAAGATGTCAAACTTTGAAATGGTAAATTGAGAGCAAACTCCAGAGACATCAATATGCTATTCACATAAAACAGCTTTTTATCCAATGTTTCAGAATATGTTACATTTTCTTGTATATACATTTGTATATATATAATAGTGAAAATTTTGTCAGCATGGCCAAGAGTAAAAGACCTTGTCAAGTCTGCTATTAACAGGAAACCTACATTTGTACCTCGTCTGAATTATCGTTTACAACTCCTTTACAAAACTCATTCCCACAAAATAAAACATAATGTAGATGTTCCTTTACAAAGAATCTAATGGGATTAACTTCTTTAACCACAAGCAAACCATTGCTTGTAGTTTTAAAAGTTACAAGCATAATTCAGTGTTATCTGATATTTAAGAAGCATGGGGGGATAACTACTAATATAATTATTGAATAGTGCCAAAAATGGAAAGAACAGTTGGTGTAGGAGCTACCACTATAACATGCAACAACCCAGTTTTACATTCTATTACATTATTATTTTATTTCCCATCAACTGTTTACCAGACACTACATCTGTTTTGAAGGGGCAAGCAAATCAATGTGACAGTCAAAGTTAAATATAGTGCATTCAGAACCATTTGTGGATTTAATTTTATACCTTGGAAAAGGGAAATATTTTTCTATATGGGGTCTTTTTCGCGGAAGGGGAATGTGACTCTTGAAAAAAATTACAACACTTATTAATAGATTTGACGATGAACTTTTATCCAATGAGATATATATATATATAGCCTTCCGAAGACAACATCCGTGTCCTTTCCATTTTCATCTTTTTTATTTCGAAGCCAACATCAACATTCAATTCCCGGAATTCCCTCATCCATTTATGAGCACCTACTGGAGTATTATACAGGTTTTTTTTTCATTATTTGTGTCCAAGTTTGTTTGCCGGTTGCTTCTTTCATTTCATGTTTATTTTTAGGTGGAACATACTTTAAAAGCATGTATTGTTGACATAAATACGTCAGCAGTGAGTCAAGGTTAACAGGTCAAAACCTCTTCGGGATTTTCTAGACTTTTCATTAGATAGTACGTAAATCATTAGAACACGTGTTGTCTAAAGCACTGGTTCCCAGTCCTGAACAAAACTACGATGGTCGAGAACTAACGACACTGACAAACCAGTTGAATTGTAACCCCAGCAGCATAGGATATAAATATACTGTTTTAAAATTTATTCTAAAATTAAAAACAGAAAACACACATTTCGGAACAGGACAAAAGTAGAAAGGTACAATTTTTGTACACTTGCTGAAATATCCACACGCATTTTTTGTTGTTCAAATGTCAATTTTCAGACGCAATACGAAAATCAAAGTCTCTTACATAGTAAAAATATCAATATTCTAGATATTGAAATATCCATCCGCAAAATCCGCGTTGCAACAAAGAAATACTGATAGATGAGCAAACGTGCATATAAGTACCCGATTTTAAGGGGATTTATAATATATGAATGTTGCATGCATGCACTTTCTGATATTTAAGTTACTCGTCCTCTTACAATTGACTTTATATATGGACTATATTTTTGTCCGGGCGGAAGGTTGCGACACATATTGTGTAAAGCAGTGTCTTCCGGTTTGTATTCCTCATGCATGAGCGCTAGCATTAAACGATATCTCACTCCGTTCGATCGTTTAAAAATACAACATAACTCGTGTGACATAACTCATGCAGTATTCAGTTTTCTTCTAACAATATGCATGATTTTGTGTGACAATGTGTTGTGAAATATTGTGCTCAACATCACTGCAGCTAGATCAGGGTGCCACATGTGGAGCAGGATCTGCTTATTCTTCCGGAGCACCTGAGTTCACGTTATATATTGTAATAATAAAATTTACCTGTAGAAATAGTAAAAACATCTTTCTGTATGTGGTCAGTGTCTAATTTAGTAGAGTTGACAATGATATCATGGAGAGTTATTGTCTTTATCTGATCAATGTCTTCTTCTGTTAACATTCTGAAATATAGGAAAATAACCGTGAATGTGAGATCTCCAATACAGCAACAAAAAGGGGGAACAGGTGGAGAGATATAATTTTCATTAGAGTGAGCTCATAGATCATAGATAAATACAGTTGAAACAAGACAAATGTTGTTTAAATTCAATGCAGAGCACCAAAATACAAAGAGATATTTGTGTAAATTAACAATCCAGATACAAAAAAGGGAGATAACTAGATATAAAAAACAAGGAAAAAAACTAGATAAAAACAATGGTGAGTTAAACTGGGAGCGTGGGTATAAATAGCTGTGGGCGGAGCAAACCTTCAGATTCTTCATTATTTTGGTCACGGTTATCTCGAGGAGGAAAAATTAATGATACACAGTTTCATAGTTACTTTTGGAGCAAAATATTAGACAGGCATGGTTACTAGTGTTCCTCCCTCCCAAACTTTCAGTCGTATTAAAAATTAATATTCTTCATCACTCTAAAAACTA
Source organism: Gigantidas platifrons (assembly GCA_002080005.1). Lineage (NCBI taxonomy): Eukaryota > Metazoa > Mollusca > Bivalvia > Mytilida > Modiolidae > Gigantidas > Gigantidas platifrons. Next base: position 171,487 of record MJUT01040415.1, on the reverse strand, counting down.
CAAAAATCACTTCGAAAATTCAAATTTCTGAGGTATGTGACCTTTAGGTCATGTTAGTCATGTGGCATAGTTTCATAAATATGCTGTTCATATCAACGGGAATTTTTTATGATAAGCTCCGCCCTCAATTTTGTCGGTAGGCACTACCGCAAATTCCCCTTTAACTAAATACAAGTGAGATATATGTATACAAAAAACATTGGTCAGAAAAATATTGAAATATGTTAGGATTACAGAAAGTCTTAAGAGTAATAAATGCAAGCAGATTAAAATTTGTATTGAATGTTTTTGTTGGTCTAAAAATAGAACATATTATTTCCAAAAGTACTTTGTATATGGTGTAAATATTTTACATGAGTCAAATTTTTTTTTTTTAATAAATACATGTAAATGTCAGAGAAAACCGAAGGAGCAATCAAGAAGAATGGACAATCCAGAGAAACTGGCAACAAGACACAGGATGTAGACAAAAACACAACAGAAAATGAAAAAGTTGAGCAACACGGACTCCACCAAAAAACCGGGGGTGAACCCAGGTGCTTCTGAAGGGTAAACAGTTCCTGCTTCTTTTAAGACACCTGTCATGTTACTCATACAGCCAATACATGTTGGACATCACTATATACATCAATTAGGAGCTACATGTACATGTATTAGTATTTTCAGAATTTACCCATTGTTGATGTTCTCAAACCAAAACCTGTCGCCATCTCTGATACGATAAAACTGGTCGAGGATTATTGTACGGAACAATTCACCGGGTCCTCTCGACGTCGTTTCTAACATTCCACCAACAAACACATCCAGGTGATTCAGATTTTTATACAGGTTTTCAACTGCGGTGAATATCTGTTGAAAATAAAAAAAACATACCTTTAAAGCCAAAAATCATGTCCAACATTTTTAACATTTTTTTTTTAACTACCGGTACTATCTATCTTTTATATATCTTTGTGTGACTGATTCATATCCCTTATCAGCCTTAGGTCCTGACATATCATCCAGAGAGCTGGTAGACTTGAGGTCTGATATCAGGAGCAAAGCCTCATGAGGAATCTGATATGAAATAGGCCGTATTATGATCTTTTTATCATATACTTGGCACAAGAATACATTTCCAGAAATTGACGAAATATATTGCGATATGATATATTCCTGAACAGTTAGATACATTTTTTATATCTGCCCACTAAAGTAATCAGAGGAAGATGTCTAATGCATTTCATTAGATTTTAACTTTTATATCACATGGTAAAAAAATGTGTTATCAACTATAAGTATAATGATATGGTATACCTGAGGATTTGTCTTGTTAAGTTCTGTGTTATCAACTATAAGTATAATGATATGGTATACCTCAGGATTTGTCTTGTTAAGTTCTGTGTTTATCTCTGCCCACATTGTAACAGGCTTCAGACCAACTGCCTTCCTCACTGTATTATAATCAGGCAGTCCATAGTCTCTACCTCTCATTATCGTCTGGGCAACAAAATCATGTTTTGAAAAATGGAGAGGACCATAGTATTTACCTGTAAACACAGCAAAAAAACAAGAGTTTTCAATCAAAATGTCTTTCTCTGTTGGCTGTTCTATTGTCTCTTCTTCTATTTATAGCTTCTGATTACTCCTTTGGTATTTTAAAATTATCGTTTCAACAATATTTCAATTATATCGTGGCAGTCAGTTTTATTAGTAGAGGAAAACAAAGTTTAGGGAGAAAACCACCAACGTTTTATCTAGTAAACCATACCTTTGGCACAAATCCCATTCACAACTTTAGTAGTGACAGGTACTGACTCCATAGCTAAATGTAAATCAAATTAAAATACAATCACCACCCCTCCCCCTTTTTTTTACAGGGTAAACAAATGTACATACTCTGTATATCTTCCACGATATTTATATCTTCTCTCTCAGCATACTGTGATATCATGCCTGTAACCCCTCCCCCTTTTATTAAAGGGTAAACAAATGTACATACTCTGTATATCTTCCACGATATTTATATCTTCTCTCTCAGCGTACTGTGATACCATGCCTTTTATCATCTCTTCTACCCCATCTTCTCTGCTGATTAAAATGTTCTGAAAAACAAACAAAAAATATTAAAATGTTCTGAAAAACAAACAATAAACAGTGTTTACAAATTAGACTTTGAAATCTTCAGGACAATTGTTAGTTAAATCTTCAGGACAATTGTTAGTTAAATCAAAATTTCGTCAGGATATTCTTTAATAAATTAATATTAGAGTCACATGTCATTTTATACGTGTTTTGATTGGTTTAAAAAGTTGAGGTTATTTGTATATGTACTGAATCTGAAAATAGACGTCGTTCTCAAGGTTTCACGTGTCGTTGTCATCAGGCAATTAACCTTTGGGGTTATTTGAATTTATTTCCGATTATTTGCCTTATTTTGAAAAAATAAATATATTTTTCAATATCATAACAAAAAAAGTTTGAATTAATTTATAAGGACTGATCGAAATTATTTGTTCAGTTCGTTCGAAATATCCTCAATCAGGTTATATACACCATTGTGTAACCCGCTACACGGGTTACACGGTGTGTACAACCTGATTGAGGTTATTTCTTCATGAACCGAACAAAAATTGCGATCAATCCTTAAATAATTAAACTAATTTTTATATAAAGTTCTTCAGGACAATTTGAGAAATAGGTGGGCTAATTTCCTGATACTGTTGCATTGCTGCATCACTGAATATATATTAATAGGTACATGTTTGTATATTAGTCTGATTGTTTCTTAATGCCAAGTGAGAGATTTATCACTGATTTCAAGGAGAAGAGACATTTCTTTTTGATCGGATAATAATGATGATGTTTGCTTTGTACTAAATTAAGATGTTTAGCTGGAGTTTTATAGTGCTGGTACACTGACACAACAGTTGTAGTTTTAATAGGTTCTATTTGGGATAGAGTTTATTCGTAATCCACTTTAAAATATATCACTATGCTAAGTACATGGCCTGGTATCAAATATAGTATGAATCGAGTAGACCCAAGTCATAACCTCTGACCGTAATAACTTGTGTATCACCTATCATCTGTTTTTGTGCAATACGTATACATTATCTACTCATTCTGTCATATTTTAATAATGATCTATAAATAATTGATGCTCCTGTAGTGCAGTCTGCTGCACCTGAGTTTATTGAATAAAGTTGAAAGTTGAACAAAAATAAAATAACATGAATCCACTTTGAAGATCTAGGATATTTTCTAAGAGTGTTTACTGTGAGAAATTCTGTCTTTTTCCTGTGTGAAGTGCAGCAGAACAAGGATAATAGACTTAGAATTTCTCACATAGGTGGAAGATAATATGATCATCAATTTTCACAAAATACAAGAACCTTTTTCTTCTGTAAAATATGACAGTAATATTCAACTGACCTATAGTGTTAGGATTGGTGTTAAATTGGTGCAGAGAGAATAACAAAAAATAAATCCATGGAATATTGAACCATATTTACTAAAAAGAAATATGTAATGGACTATTTCAACTATTTTGTAGTCTCTGATTTATTTTTAATGAATATACAGACCTGTGAGTTGAAGTATGAGTTACACAGTCTCAGTGATTTGTGATTGTTCCACTTTATTGCTCCACAGTTATTGTTCCTGAAACATACATAAAATGAAGCTATAAAAAGAAGCTAAAAAAATCAAGAAAGCATCAGAGATGCAACAAGCTGAGTTGCAAGTCAAAATCATTCGGTCTTGTTTTATAAATAAGTAAGAACCTAAAGAATAAACAAGTCAACTCGGCTATAAAAAAACTTCCGGTAGGGAATGGGGATGACCCCGTGCCTCAACTCTTGGGGCATTTAATTTGTCTATTCACCCTTATCATAAATATACATGGTTTAGGGATGGGGATCTCAACCATTAAAAAGTTCACTTCAGGTAGGGGGTGGGGTATGAACCCCCCCCCCC
>MJUT01040415.1:152195-165209 GCA_002080005.1 Gigantidas platifrons | reverse complement strand
TATTTGAAAGATGGGAGATAACTCTAATTTTGAAAATCTTTTTGCAACATTTGTCAATTTGTTAGACAATAAGAAAAGTTTAAAGATTATTTAACATGTAAGGGTAATATAATAGGTTATGGCATGTAGGTGTGCTCATCATTGAGAACAATTTTTTCTCTCAGTTTTATGATTTTTTTTTTTAAATGGGATAAAACTCGACACCTGTCAATAACTAATATTTTGCTATGTATTTCTCATATCAGATTTAGAGCCTGGTATTACACAACCCAGCTTCTCTAGCCAAGGGTTATGATCCTCATCCTCCCTTCACCCTTCTCAATGTCAGCTGTAAATAAACATTAGAGAATACCGAAGGGGCAATCAACATTGACAATCTATAGAAACTGGCAACATAGGGTACACAAGACGAAGAAAAACAAAAACAAAAACTTAATGCAATATGTGTTGGACACCACTTCAAAAAACACAAATAGCGTAAATAAGACATGAGCCCTCCTACAAACAACTGGAATCCAGTAATATAATGATATCATCTGCAGCTAATCAGTGAAAGGCATTCATTTCACCTCCTGTCAAAATATGTACAGTGTTGACAGAAAACACTAAATATGTCCCATAATTATTCTGTGCTTTTTTGACAGTCTAACATGGCAAAGCCTACACAAGTCCATTTTATGTTTCTATTTACCCCACATTTTGTCCTACTTGTGTTTTTGCAATATCCATTCAAATTGATTGCAGCTATCACTGTCAGATCCAGTTCAAGCTGTAAACCTCGGACCTTGAAAATCCTATTAAACACTGCCAATGGTGAAGAGGATGGGTTTGGTTCATGATGTTTAATGCCACTTCAACAAAATTTCAGCTAAATCGAAGAGGATGGCAGGCAGACCAATCGTAACTTTTGGCTAGCAAAAGATATATACATGTACAAAGGAGATTATTTGTAGGTTAAGGGATAGAGTTAGGATATTTATACCTGTAGAGAAGCAATGACTCTTCTCCTGGTATTGTAGAAGACTTTTCTGTAGTACCAGTCAGGATGTTCCTGGTGAATCTGTGTAGCAAGGTAGTTATGCCATCTAAAGAATAGTACCCCAAGAGACAAAATGGCTGGGTTCTCATGTACATGGTTATCTCCCATTTCTGAAACAAAAATATTATTATTAAATTAGAGGTTATTTTTGACACAAATAAAATGTCTCACCCCCCCCTTTCCCCCTCCATATTTTTTTGAAAAGGGGAAATTCAAAAATTGTACTCTCAAACTTCTGTGATGATATGAAAATCTTAATATGGATATTACACTGTATTAACAAACATGTACAATTTTGAGCTTTTCCCATTTAAAATGCACATACAAACAATTTGAGAAAAAGAAATTCCAATCAAACTGTTGAACTAGTAATCATACGTAATCTTCAGAAAGGTAATAAGCAAACATTAAGAAGAATTCTCATTCCTAGAAGTAAAGAAACAATTACATTTTGTCACTATATTCATTTCCAAACATTTCAGTTATAAGCCTTCTTCACTTCAGTATATTCTTCAAAACTCAACTACAGATCCTGGATCGTTTAAGTTAACAGATATTTCGTATCGTTTGCATTTTTCATTCACTTCGTTTGCGTGTATCGTTCGTTCGTCAGTTTAATTAGACAAATGCACGAAACGGGCATATACGCAAAGTTAGAGGGTGTGCGATGTTACCAGACTGGACTATTTTATTAATTGTTTTACCGGTAAGGGAAAACATATTTAATAAATGCATTTTTTCTATAATTTACACTACGGACAAATAAACAAGAAATCATCTACATGTGTAACATCTACATGTACATGTATGTAAACAAACGCCTCTGGCAGTTTCACCTGGGAAATACATGCACTGCAGGTGTGAAATGTCAACTCTTAATTTCAATCTAATTAACAATTATATGACCTTTTGAAGCCACACAACTCTCGGACAGCTTGACCAGGAAAATAATCAATACAGAATCCGAATAATTATATAAATATAAATTCTGTATAATTATATAAATATAAAGTCATATTTGGAAGTCAAATATATGAGATTTAAAATTTAATCATAAATATAATTATTTAAAAACACATTGATAATATAAAATATTTAATATAAATTGTATTATCCTATTACTTTACCGACTAATTTATCATTTATATATATCAATTGCATATAAAATATAAGATTAGTTAATCACATCAATTTGTGTTTTCTGTATAGTTCGTTCGTTCGTGCATCGTGCGTTCGTTTCGTGTATAGCGTGCATTTTTCGTATCGTTCGTGTGAAGCGTTTGTTCGTTTTTCGTTCATTTCGTTTGCGCTTGGTGCGTATTGTAAACTTATACGATCCAGGATCTATATCATTACAACTGTTCACAGTCAATATAATAAATATTATTGCATTTACAAGAAATTTTTAAAAAAGACATGACAGAACAACTTTATCCTTTCCCATCTTCAAATCAGAATTAAAAATAGAAGAGCTTAGCCTTTGAGAGTTAGGTTATTTGGTGGACCATATAAGACAGGGACTAATTTACTGTAAAGTGGTCAGAAATCATGGTAAAATCTGACCAATTGTTAAGTTTATTCTGTACTGTACTTACTCCAGAGTTTGTCAATGTTATTCACTTTCCCGTCACTTGAAGGATACATGACAAATGGTAGCCGAACACTGTTGGATTCTGGGTATTTTCCCCAACTATCTCCTGATGCCAAGTGTCCAGTCTTGTCTTGTCGTAGAAAGTTTGTTCTAACAACATTTGGTCCGTATACAAAACTTCCATCAATAAAACTGGTTGCTCTATTTACCTACAATAAATATACAATATATGTACATAATGTCAGAAAATATATAATTTATATGTACAAGCTTTATAAACAAGTATATCTATTGCATTTTTTTTGCAATGTCAAAATGTCTAAAAAAAAATCACTAAATCTTACTGAAAAGAACCGATGCAACCATCATATCAATCGTTTAATAACGTCTCCACATTATACTGTTACCGTTCTTTACCATTCGCAGAAGAGTTTATTTAAATGTGATTTTTTTTTTTTTATCAAAATATAATCACAGGCACTTATTTCTGGTAAAAAATAATATACCTAGATACTATTATTGGTATTTAGGTATATTTTTTTTACCAGAAACAAGTGCCTGTGCAAAATATGCCTAATTTGTATAATTAGCTAAAAGAAAAAAAAAGTCACTAAAAACCCCAGAATATATGTTGAACTAATAATTGCCATGTGATGAAGTTATATTTAAAATCTGAACTAATTATGGCTTATAATAAAGTAGCAATAGACAATAAAAGGAAATTCTATTCTTAGTAATAAATGCCATCTTGAATGGAAGAGGGGCTGTCGGACACAAATTCGTAAGTGAACAGACAACCCAATGACCATCAAGCCACGTTTGGTTTAATTTGATTCGGTGGATTAAGAGAAGAATTAAATGTGAAATTTTACAAGGTAGTGGTACGACCGACTCCATGTGATGGCATTTACATGTTTAGGACAAAAATTAGGTAGATCAAATCAAACATACAAAAAGGGGGAAGAGTTGTTTCCCCTTGGCCTTTCCCCATGTGCCAGAGGACGGATTAAGATGTCCTTTATGTGAGGATGAAGATCCTATGGTTCTTGAATGGTTAATATCCTTGTTCATGTTTTTTATTAAGTTGTTGAATAGAAATTGAGAGTGATTTCTAGTATCTCTTTTTCAAAACTCAAATATTTTCTGGATAGAATAATGTCTTAAATAATCTATTTTGTATCTCCGTTGTATGTAATAATCCATATATAATATTGATAAACAAAAATAAAAATATTTTATAATTTTCACTTCAAATCTCCCAACACGTGGGTCAAAAACGAAAGTAAAAAGGAAGTAAACAAACAAGACTAAAATTAGAAACACTTATGTATTTATGAAATGACTCTCAAAATCCGTATTCATTTTCATTGATAAATTTAATTGTATTGTACTAACACGACTAACACTATATTTCTATGACATGCTACTAATATTAACGAGGCCAGGATAAGGTACTGGTACTTATGTTTTACCACTAACAAATGTAAAGATTTCATTAAAGATATTAATTGTGAAAAAAAAAAAAAAAAAAAAAGATGTCCTTTATAGAGGATAAAACCTATGACTGGTTGCTTAAATAATCTAATCTAATAAAATGATAAATTACAAGTAAACTAAACTAAAATTCCTGCGTGGACATAGAACAAGGAGGACAACTCTTTTCCTGAAATATTTTTCCCGCCATTTAGGAGATTGTAGAATACTGGACCATCAACGGACAACAATAATACGGGAATAAGTAATAATACTTTTCATTATTTAGCATATTTTTCAGCAAATAAAGAATATATAACATACCAATTCAACAATATAGCAATGGTTGAATATTTAAGAGTCATCAAGTTGTTCTCCGTTGTGGAACCTCAGCTTTGTACTGCATGGGCGTCCGAAAAAAAAAACTATATACACTCACGTGTCAAAAGTATTTCCTCACTAAGATATTTCCCTATATATTTCATATAAAACCACTTATTTTCAAAACATTCTCCTGAAGTCATTCCTTATCTGATTTTCATGAAATTTTCAGCATTAAATGCAGAAATAAATATAGTTTCTTCTTCGTATAATTTTTAAATAATTGTATTTCTACTTTCCCTTACGAATTGATTTTAAAACGACGTTTATTTTTCCCCCCACCAAATCTTACTATATAATCATATAAAATTGTGACGTCAAGAATTTACATTTGTGTTTAAAGCTTGTAAATAAAAGTTCGAAAAAAATTACATGAAGATATCAAAATAAACTCTTACTAATTCTATTATTAAAGGTGAAAATTTCATGAAAATCGGCCAAGGAATGACTTCATGAGAATGTTATGAAAATATGTAGTTTTATATGAAATATATAGCGAAATATCTTAGTGAGGAAATACTTTTGACCCGTGAGTGTAGTTGTATTATATAGTTTTTTTTTTTCCGGACGCACCTAGTCCCTGTGCTTTGTACCTGTTGCTTAGGATTTATCTTTTGAACTCGTTTTTTTTATTACTTTGTGTAGTGTTTACAGATATCAATTATGAAATATATTTATTTCATTTATTATTACTTATTAGGCATGCCCTACATACATATAGTCTTTAGTTGTGTGGCATAGTTTTCTCAGTTTGTCATGATCAGTGATTTGCGATCATGAGGTCGATGGTTTTCTCCGAGTACTACGGTTTCTTCCACCAATAATCTGACCGCCATGATATTTAACTGAAATATTGTTGAAAGTGGCGTTAAATACCAAAACCCTAACCCAAACATCAATTTACATCAATCGGATAACGTACACAATTTTCAAACCACAATTTTTGTTTGTATCTTTTCAAAACGAGACACTACCAAAGAAAAATGTCTGAAGAAAAAAAAAACTCAAATTACAGACACCATCCTTATAAGATAATAATTATGTAAATAAAATAATAATAGAAAAAAAAACAAAGCTGACAATTGAAGAACAGTTTTAACCCGCCCCCTACGAATTAGATACCCCCTGAACACTGGATTGTACAAACCTGTTGTCTTGGAGTATTAGGTGACTGTCCTGTATTTTTATTGTATTTTATTCTTTCGTACGGCATCTTTTTAGTTCCACTGCAAAGAGCGTCAAAGTCTGGGTCACATTTTGGAACAGGAATTTCTAATAGTTCTATCGGACATGTAGTATCATCTGTGTCTGTCACTTCAAACGACACAAGTTGTCCTGTACAAAACAAACAAACAAAACATTTCTTTATTGTCAATAAAGGCAGTCATAACCAACAGAGAAATTTCATATTAATTTTGAAAGACGGAAATAATTGAACTGACATTTACAATGAAATAAATAAGAAAGAGAAGAAGATAAAAGGGGTTAGGGTTATGGTGTTTAACGCCATTTTCAACAATATTTCAGTTATATTTCAATTTTATTGGTAGAGGAAACCGGAGTACCCGGAGAAAAGCACCGACTTGCCGCAAGTCAGTGACAAACTTTATGACATAATGTTGAATCGAGTACACCTCGCCATGAAACGGGGTTTGAACTCACAACTTTAGTTAGTAGGTAAAAGATAGTACCTGTGTGTAATTCAAATTAATAAACCCTACAGAATATACTTATATAAATGCTAAAAAAATATATGAAAAAATAAATGCAATAATTTGTAATAAAAGAGAAAAAAATACATAGTTGAATTTAAAACACAACTTTTCTGTTTAATTGCATTGCTTTCTTAGCACAGACGAATTCGAAACATAATATAAGTTAAAATTGTCCCGGTCTGGAATCTTAGGGTGTGCATGACTAGCACAACCCCCTTTACACTCCCGCCAGAAATCTCATCATAAAACAAGACAATCATTTCTGTGACAAATTGACAAAGCAGCAGGTTATAAATAGCACGAGTAATTGTGCATAGCCATTGCATGTTGAAAACCATGTCATAAAAATGTTAAATTAAAACCAAGTACATATATTAATTATATAAATAACTTCTAGTGTCAAGTAGATTTGTCATACTGTACTTATTATTTATACTTATCATAGCCATTAGTCAGCATATAATATATCTCAGAAACTTCCTAAAATGCAATTTTTCAGTTGAGCGGACCGGGTGCCAACGTTTCAGTAGAATATACAGGAGAGTGGGAATACCTCTTTTTCACTAACGTTAGCTTTAGATAGAATTGACATTTTTGTTGTGATTTGTCAAACCAGTTTTTCGAGCTACAGTTATCGTCAAATTGAAACACAAACAATATCGTTGTTGGCATTTTGAACAAAAAATTACAATGGATCGTCTTTCATGATATCACATTCTCGTCCTCATATCGTATCTCATGTAAAAATAAAAACTCAATGACTTTAGCCGTTGACTCTTCTCATCTCTAGTACCGATGTCGAACGCCGATATATCTCACATCGAAAGCCAACACCCTGGATACATGGCTCTTTAGAGGGGGTTGATATGATTCTACTGTGACCACCAACGAGTCTTTCCTTATTTCTGTACTGCAATTGGAGATCTAGTTTTCATAAGGAGATGATTTGGATCCTTTAACTGGTTTAATCCCGCCACAATTGTGTGCGTGTCCCAAGTCAGGACATTGATTTTGTCTTAATCTTTTTGTGTTAAATGATTTGAGGTAAGAGTTGGGTTTTCGTTTATTGTTGACATTGGCGGAAAAATATAAGAAAAATAATATAACACTACACCATACCAAAGAATGCAAAAAATGCAGTTCTGTTGTTATAAGACGCCAATCCATCTAGACTGGTATTCTGTCTAAACAGGACGTTGCTGACCAGTCTTGCACTAGGTCTTTTGGAACTCGTCGGCTGGTATGTATAATCTTCATAGGCCGATGATATGTTATGCATCAGACTTTCTCCTAAAATGTTAAATAAAAACTGCTTGCAAAGTACATTCATTCCTGCAAAAACACGACAACAAAAATCCGCACAATTTTATGAGGCCCCGTTTTACCCTTTATACATTTTTGTCATATCAACAAATCAATTTTTTATATGAAAAATCATTTTTATATAGAAAATGGGAATATATAGTAAAACGGCGCTTCGTACAATATGGGTAATATAATGTGACAACTTGTTTGTGGTAATCAATGGTTGTTTTGGTATAGAGGAAGTACCTCGTATTCATTTGACAGCCTAAGCTTCCACTCAAACACTCCTCACAATGCAACGCTTCTAACTAGCATTATTTATTGTTTATAAGCTTCTTCTCCTCATAAATATAGCTGAAATATGACTCCCACTTCATAAAATCAATCAATCAATCAATCAATCAATCAATCAATCAATCAATCAATCAATCAATCAATCAATCAATCAATCAAGACAAAAAAGAGCTGTAGCAGCCAATTCCTCCCAATCGGCATACGACATGTCTTAGGCCCTTGATGTAGGTGTGACGGTGTATTTAGTTTAAATTGTACTTTATTCGCCTTTGATACGTGACAGTACACATACAACTTGTCTCAGACAGAAAAAGAAGAAACAATACACGTTTTAGTTTCACAAGACAAATACGACATCATTCACGAGCCCGACCATGATGTTTTCTGAGGTGTAAAACAATTGTAACATCTACTTACAACAAGTACAGACCTACTCTACTTTGACCCTGTATCACTGTGTCATGTATTCACAAGGTCATTCGACGTTGTCTGAGAGACCAAATGAACGTGTCATTGATACTGTTGAAAAAAACCATTACCTTGATCTGGGAGTAATACTCCCAGCCTTGGTATACTTATTACATGTAAAACCAGTTTGGTCATTAAACTTTTAAAAACGTGATTAAGATAAGTGATGTAGTGAGAACATCTTATACTAGCTACCATTCTTTTGGTATTAAGAGGGACATTGTTGAAATTTCAAGTGCCACCATAAGTACTTTTAGTACTTTCTTTGTAAATTGCTTTTATTAATCATCTCAAGTACTTGAAATGTACTTTCAATTGAAGATTTGATCGGTTTTTTTCATATAAAAGGCACGTTCGATAGGTCACTGAAAGATGTAAGTACGATTATTAAAATCATCACATAACTCTATAATGAGAAATATTGCCTGGTCATGTATTTATTCTGTATTATATTGTCTTGTCTGTAATTTTAGGAATTCTAAGTAATTTCAATTTAATTATATCATTCAATGCATGGCTATAAGTTGAGGAGAGAGGGTCATCGTGGTCGTGATCGTATTGTTGTTGGATTTACAACTACCTATGCAATCGATGCATATCACCACAGATGTTGTTAGTTCGAATTCCGCTGATGGCGAGGTGTGACAAAGTTTGTCAGTGACTTGCGAAAGGTCGGTGTTCTTCTCAGAGTACTCCGGTTTTCTCCACCAATAAATTGACCGCCATGATATAAGTGAAATATTGTTAAAAGTGGCTTTATACACCATAAAACAAACCAACTAAAACTAAACCATCCTTATATAGCTGTATGTTATCCTTGTTAAATGAATAAAGAATTAAAATAACACCTTATAAAAATACAGAGAGAATACTGACCAGTTGTACCCCAACTTGGGTATGCAAGATTGTTGTACCAGCCATCAAATCTTTGTATTGCCGAATCTTCACAGTAAACTGAAATTAAAAAAAAAAAAACATAATCAATTGAAACTAACCATATATTATATTTTGTCTTTATACGAAGTTAAAGAGGAATCGGCGTTCTTAGCAGGAACACAGCTCGTCCTGTTGCGTGCAAATGTCGACGTTATATACTGACATGTTGACAAATTTGCAATTTGTAGAAACCACGAAAATTGGTGCTAAAGCATATAAGAACTTTCATAGTATATAAATTTTCTTCAATGCAAATCACGCAGAATTAAATCACAAGAAAAAAGATTGGTCTGTTCGGAATATGCATAGTGTGTTAAAATTAAATGTTTTACTAAATTTAGTACATCAGAAAAGGGGACAATTCAAGATCTAATTATATTTTGATATTTTACTGACTTTTTTTTATTACAAGTTATATCGAGAAGACCTCGCCGCCATCTTCGGGAATCGAACTCACAATTTAAGTTGTAATGGACACTGATTACCACGACGGTACACTATTGTACTATGAATATAATGCGCCAAAAATAAATATTGAAGTAAAATTAATCAGACATGTGATGGTGTCTTCTTAGAGGTCCGCACTTTGTCCAACACGTATCTAAAGACGATAGTCCTAATAATTGGAAAGTAAAAGAAAGCAATTATTATACTTACCAAAACTTATCACAGCTGCATAAATTAAGTTGCTTAGAATGCCTCTCATGATCTGGCTTTCTTGAATGTATATCGTCCACTTCAATCTTAAATTGACCTGTAATATAAATAATGTCACAGAAAATAACAGAATGACATTTGTTATAAGAGGAAACATCCTTTAGTTTTTGTAAGTTACGAGAAGAAAAAAAAATAAGGATAGTGAAGCAATGGTAAAAAGGGACCTACCAATACAATTTTAGGGAGGGGCTAGCTATGCCCCACATGTCAGATATTTGTTCTATCATGATACAAAAATAAGTTTATATTATTTCAAACTTTCCCTAGCAATTTTTGATGAAAACTGCAGGAACAGATTTTGATTAATTTTTTATTCTTCAGTTCATTTTGTTTTTCTATAAAATTTGGCGACAGAAACAAAACATAGTACGTCCTTTTACAGGTTAAAACACACAAGAAAAAAAGGGGGGAAAAGGAAGAAATACCCTACAAAATTCCACAAATAAGCTGATGTTAAAAAGCAGCTAGCAAAAGGAGAGGTGTTAGACTATGATGTTGGGACACTGGGAGGTTGTTTTCATTATCATCACCCTCCCTTTACTTATCCTGATATTACAATATATGTCGATTTTAACGTTTTACATTTAATTTAATTTCGTTTCATGTGGACACATATAGCATACTAATGGCACAGACAAGTATGTATATATGCTAACAAAGATTCATTAGGCAATGTGGTGAAAAAATATTGCATTCATGTTTAATTGATGTCATTAAACCTGAAACATGCACTTTACTGGTGTAAAACCTTATTATAGTTCATCTGGTATAAATTAAAAAATTGCATTCTAAATTTTCCCAATTAAAAATTTTGAATAATGTAAACCCGGAAGAATAATTAACGATGAAATAAATTAAAATTAAAATTTAATATTAAAAAAAAAAAACAAGATGAATGCTTTTCAACTCAAACATTTTGAATAATGTGAACTCGGAAGAATAATTGAAGATAAAAGAAACTAAAGTAGAATTTTAATATTCAAAAATCAGAATTACAATTTTTCATGCAACACGATTATGTAATATTTCCAGGTTTGCATTCCAAATTAATATTGTTAATTTATTATTGTCATAATTCATCTAGAAAGACGTAATCTGACTAAAATCACATCTCTCGCTTTCTCTCCTTTACTGATATATTGTAACGTGGGAGGCAACAAAGGGGGCAAGTGAGAAATACATGTATATGATTTTAATGAGACTGAGATGGCTTGGTTTGGTTTATGAGGTGTAACGCCAATTTCAACAACAGTTCCGTTATATCTTTTATTTGTGGAGTACCCGGAAAAACCCAAGTCACTGGCAATCTTTATCACATAATGTTGTATCGAGTAGACCTCGCCTAAGTGGGATTCGAGCTCTTAACGTTAGAGGTGATAGGCAATGATTTCCTAGGTAGTTATAAATCCAACTACCATACGATCACGACCACGACGGCGTCTGGAGAAAGGGAGAGATATTATTTTAATGAGATTGAGAAAGACGCGGTGTTGGGAAATCTTTACTCGTTAATAATACTAGAATTATATTGTTTTTAAATTAAGCCAACATGCTTGTGAAAAGGATGGAAATACTCTTTAACTCGAAGCGTTTAAAACGTCCATGATTTTTGTAACTATTCCGAGATTCTTTTGTTTTTTGCTTGTTTTTGTTTTTCATTTTATTCACACTGCCGTTAGCCAGTTATGTGAATTTGGATTTTTGTAGGTTTTTTTCGAGCTAATTCATAGGAATTGCATAGTAGGTTCATCACCACCCTCTGTTAACTGTGTTAATTAATATTCCCTTTAGCTCAGTTTGTAGAGCTTTAGCTGGGGGTGTGAGAAGTACCACAATCGAATTCAGTTAGTGTCATCACTTGGCGTCCGTCGTCTGTAAACTTCAATATTCTCTGATACCAGTGTGTTGATTTAATCCAAACGTACCAGAAATAATTAAAACTGACGATTATTTTGCTAACTAGAAATTCAATATGGCTGTCATTGCCAAAATATGTTCTGATTTGATGAATTTTCAAATATCTTCTCGTCAGAAACTACACCGTATGCGGAATTACGTTGTGTGAACCATTATTGGATGATCCGCTACAAAATGTGTGCCTTTGGTGCCGATCCGACATTAAAGATGGTCTTTTGGAGTATTTTGATATTAAATTGTCCAACTTCTCAACTTCTTCATTTTTCTGTTAGAGTTATCTCTCTTTCAATATTTATTTTGGCAAAAAGGTTTCAAATGTTTTTTTTTGCCATGAGGCTGGGTTTGGAGGGATATCTTATATTAGTCAATTACATATTTTTATTCACATATAGTTAATCTTATTCTCGTCCCATAAGAAGAGTCTGAAGATTCCAAAAGGGTAATCAGAATAAGTCATTCGAAGAACACACAACACTGGCCAAAAGAAAAAGGATAAGTAACAATCTACAAATCACTACACAGAAAATTAATGCAATACGAACCCCACAAAAAACCGGGGGTGATCTCAGGTAACCGGGAATGATAAGTACTTCCTGCTCTACTAGTGGGAAGTATAACTTAGGGGATTACTATTTAACTTTGGGGAGTCTGGTTTTTATTTTCGGTCGCTACATTTTTACATCTTGACAACATGAAAGATGCAAAAAATAACTAATCCGAACGTGTAGTTTTCAACAAGAAATGTTGGTCAGTTTTGAAGACACAAATGCATGGTTATTTTTCAAGTCCAAAAATCAAATCTTATTTTTGCTTCGTGTGAAAAAATTTCTGGCTAGGAAAAAAAATAGCCTCNCCCCCCCCCCCCCCCCCCCAACAAAGTTAATTGGTCTGTCCCTGTTGTCTTTACATTAACTTAAGATATACAATTGTAAAAGATCTAAATATATTAGCTATAGTTTGGTTTATGGTCTTTAACGTCACTTGCAAAAATATTTCAATTATATCGTGGTGGTCAGTTTTATATCGTGGCGGTCAGTTTTATATCGTGGCGGTCAGTTTTATATCGTGGCGGTCAGTTTTATTGGTGGAGGAAACCGAAGTATCCGGAGAAAACCACTGACCTGTCGTAAGTCACTGACAAACTTTATCACATAATGTTGTATCGAGTACACTTCGCC
>MJUT01040415.1:90399-105482 GCA_002080005.1 Gigantidas platifrons | reverse complement strand
CTTTATTTGCTCCAAAGGACTTTCAACATTCGGATTTCTTGTATTTTTACTATAAGGGTACCTGGTGCAGATTATTTACGTTTCTGTACATGTATTATAGTTTGCTTGCTTATTCCCACTTATTACATTTTCTGCAAGGCTTGCATTTTCCCCTCAATTTTTTAAGCATGACATTCACTGCCTCCTGGTCTGTATTTATTACACATACGCACCACTGTATAGGTGTATAGGTATTACGGGTCTTACTATTGAATTTAATAGACAGGATGTACTTGAAAACTTCGAAATAGAGTACAAGCAAAGATTGTTATCAATTGTAACATGATATAAGAATCCTATACTGATTCGTGGAAAATGTAGTTGTTAAGACGAATACAGGGATTTCCCCTTTAACTGTGATTAAGACAAATACATAGAAGTTATATTGAAATACATAGAGGTCATATAAATGTTATTCTTTGCTATTGAAATTTTGTCTAAATATTGGAAATCGAAGAATTCATGCATTCGATTTACAAACTATATATAGTTTAATAAAAATGCATTTTTCACAAGAAAATATTTTGAAAAGCGTCCATAATACCCTTTCCGTGTTGGAAGGCAGTGATAAAAACGTAGACAGCCAGTCAAGTGTGCGTAATGAGTTTATGTAACATTAATCAGGTATACCCACAATTAAAAGATTAGAAAGCAAGTTTTTTAATATGTCATACGCTTTTGTGAGCAAAAAAACTAAATGGTCTAAACAAGATAGCGAACAATAGCCATGGGTACTGGTGATGTTTCCCAGGGTACACACCAACAGAGCTGTTCAGTGCGTCCCCGGGTGGCGGATAAGGGGATCTCTCTCTGTTGGGGTTGTCAGGTTATAATGCAGTAAACCTGACAGTAGACCTATCGGGCTTGGTACAGGCATTCAATAAAAAATGGCGGGGTTAGACTAGTAAAGGAGACTTATTTGTTATAATGCGTTGTAGCAAATGATATCCATCAATACACTGTGTCCTTGTCATCTGCGGGATACCTCTCGAGTTTGAGGAGGCTTGCTAGAGGAAGAGATTTTGTTAGTGAGTGGGTGGTTATTGTCTAACGCCAAATGAATTTTTTTTAGGCTATATCATGGCGAGAACAAGTTGCAGTCAATGAAATTATGACGATGTCCGCTTTATTCTAGACCAACACGCTGAGTTGGAATTTTATGGTGCTAGCTCACTAAAACAACAGTCCGCGGGTAGATGTGCCGCTCCCCTTGGACACATTATTCTGATTCCGAGCCAACCAGTCTTTGTTCTTACTCCTTAATGCTGCGTGCTTAGTGGAGAAGAAACAACTACCAATTTAATAGTCTTTGGTTTGACCCTACTGAGACTCGAACCCATGATCTACCGCTCTCGAGGTGAGCAAGCTAACCATTACACCACCATTGATGCGGTTTGTTTTAGTTTACGGAACTATCAAATTTCTATTTTCAATAGATTTAAGTGAAGATTGATTTTTTTGGTTTAAAAGTACACTAATCACAAGGACGTTTAAACCAGAGGCGTGAACAATATTCAATGAGGTTTTATTTTAGAAATATCTGGCTTTATAATATAAAGAAAATCCTTCAAATGTAATTTTATATGGAATGAATAAAATAAACACATAATTTCGATCATATTAAAAAAAACAAATGCAAGCATTTCAATATGTTTAGTTGTTTAACGCCAACTTTTGTAATAATTCAGCCATACTTTGGGGTGTAATTTTAATGAAATATATTACAAGTACAATTAAGCTTAAATGGGTAAGATGTTACTGATGCAAAACTTCAATCAATGGTTAAATAAAAAAGATTAAATAACATTAGAAACTAAAAAGGCAGAAATATAACACAGATTGTGGCAGAGTCATATATTTGTAGAAAAAAAAACATTTCTGTAAGAGAGAAAGTCTGGGTCCATAAAACAAGTTTAACCCCGGCACACTAAGTGAGCAGTCATGTATTTGTGTGTATGGGTTATAGATTGTGCTTCATTTTACGATTTTCAGGTTAGATTTTAAAATCTTTCTGACGGTGTAGTTTTATTTGCCATTGTATTTAAGATTCGACTGTTTGTCAGTTATTACAAATATATATCTGTACAGTCAACTAACAGATGTTCTACAGTATAAACAAATTGAATGGAACACAGTCCGGTCATTGTACTTCACTTAAAATAAATTCATGCTTCACCTTGGTATGACCTATGCCACAACGTGTCTTGCCTCTTGTGGTTATTATATGAACATGGAATTTTTCCAGCTATTTATTGCATTCCATTCAATTTATTATTTGTTTGTAGTATTAGAATTTTCCAAATATGACTTCTTCTGCACAGTAGTCAATATTTCGACACAAACATTATTTATGTGATATATTATATTTATTATTTAAATCAACAATTCCTATTTAATGTAATTATTATTTAAACTGATGTACACCTCCCTCGTGCATAGGTGACCTTAACGTACTTTGTCTGTCCTTTTTATGACCTTTGTGTTTCTTATCAATGATATTTTATTTTAATTATTTGGATTTGCAAAAGTCTTTACTATTTTGACTGTTATTATTAACACCAACTTAAAGATAGGTATAATGGTAGCCAATTTTGGCTTTCCCTCTGGATTACTTGCATAAAAATATGTTCGTTTTTTGTTGTTACCTCCAGTTGTTTGTTGGAGGGCTCATATCTTAGTTACATTATTTGTGTTTGTTTGGTTCGTCTTTACCTCCAGTTGTTTGTAGGGGGGCTCATGTCTTAGTTAGATTATTTGTGTGTGTTTAGTTCGTCTTTACCTCTAGTTGTTTGTAGGGGGGCTCATGTCTTAGTTACATTATTTGTGTTGTTTGTGTATAATGCCGTGTCCAACACATATTGTGTTGTTGTTTTGTTTGCCATCGTCTTGGTTACCCTGTATTGCCAGTTTCTATGCATTGTCATTTTTTTATTGCCCCTTTTGTATTATCTAACCTTCATTTGCTCCAAAGGACTTTCAACATTCGGATTTCTTGTATTTTTACTATAAGGGTACCTGGTGCAGATTATTTACGTTTCTGTACATGTATTATAGTTTGTTTGATTATTCCCACTTATTACATTTTCTGCGAGGTTTGCATTATTCCTCGTTTATTTTAATCATGTCATTCACAGCTTCCTGGTATGTATTTATTAAACGTACATACCACTGTATAAGTATTCCGGATCTTACTATTGATTTAATTGACAAAAAGTAAACACTTCGATATAGAATACAATCAATACAAACATTGATTTTTACTATTGTAACATTACATGGAATTCCTTTTCTGGTTCGTGGAAAATGTAGTGGTTAAGACTAATACAGGGATTTCCCCTTTTATGCATGAGTAAGACAAAGACACAGAGGTCATATCTATAGAAATATATAGAGATCATATAAACGTTATTATTGGTATTGAAAATTTGTCAAAATATTGGAAATCGAAGAATACATGCATATAATATATAGTTTATTTAAATGCATTTCTCACAAGAAAATATGTTGAATGGCGTCCAATATGTTTTTTCGTATGGCAAGTCATGTAGTAATAACGAAGATATTTAATAAAGTGTGCGCAATGCATTTCTGGGTCAAAGCCATGTAATTTTAAATATGTCGGAAGGTTTTGAGAGTATGAAAACTAAATGCTCTAAACAGAATAGCCAACATCAGCCCTGGGTACTGGTGAAATGTCCAAGGGCTCACACCAACTTCCCGGTTGGTGGATAAATAGGGGGAGTTCTCTTGATGGGGGTTGTCAAGTTATAATGCAGTAAAAGCCTGATCATGGACTGTAATGGGTAATGTGTTCGGAGAATGCCACGCTCCCTACACGCCAAATGCCTCCTTTGTAGATTTCGGAAAAGAGTGGGCACATTGTAGCCCCTCCAAAATACTAAAGGTTTCGGGCTTCCGAACGGTCCATACCTTTTCAGTGGCAGTCAAAAATTGTAATATATAGTTTTTATATAGTATTGAACTTGTTATCGTCATGGATATAGCTGAAATACTGGTCGATCGCTGGACGTTAAGCAATAATCAATCAATCAACCCATATGCGTACGTTTTTTTTTTATAGAACGAGTATTATACATATGACAACGTATATGTCTCTCAGAGGAGTGGAAGATACCAAAGAGGTAATTAGAATCTGTAAACCAAGAACAGACAACACAAAGACCAGAAGAAAAAGGACAAATAACGAGCTACACAACACACATAAAACTAAAGTTCGAGTAACACGAAACACACTAAAAATCGGGGCGAACTCGGGTGCTCCGGAAGGGTGAACAGTTACTGCTCCACTAGTAGCACCCGTCGTGTTAATCTAGTTACAAACTCGGTGATATGTCATGGATGTGGACATGCACGGGACGTGTTTAAGAATTACAATATTACGCATACAGATTAGTCTATGTTCTTTACAGTTCTGACAGTTGAGTACAGGTGACAAAAGATGGTATTGTCGGTTATATTTTGGTTCAAAGTTCACTATTGTATGACTATTATGCCATTTATACTATCTAATAGATAATGGTTGAGGTCATCGATTCTCTTTAATAGAACCAATGGTAAACATATGACAACTGTGTCACGAAGATTAAATATATTATGTATAATGTTCAAGATTATAGTGTACTTTATAATAACGCTAGCTGTTCGCCCAGTTATATGCGAGAGTTACGCGGAAATCACTTGCATGGCCGCATCATTTAACGAAGAATGAATGTTTTGGCCCATTTAAGCCCGAGACTTTGTATTGAAGTGTCAGTCTTAATCCAGGAAAGTGAGCGTCATGTATTTATGTGTTAGGGTCAACAATGTTTCCCCTTTCTACGATTTTGATATTTGATTTTGGAATTGTTTCTACAGCATGGTATTTTTATTTGCTACCAGAGGATCAGCATTTTACTAATATGTGGTAAACACTTGTATGACCTCTTCAGAGAAAGAGAGATAGGTTGGTGGTGATTGTGTGTATGGTTTTTCATT
This sequence comes from Gigantidas platifrons, assembly GCA_002080005.1. Taxonomy (NCBI): domain Eukaryota; kingdom Metazoa; phylum Mollusca; class Bivalvia; order Mytilida; family Modiolidae; genus Gigantidas; species Gigantidas platifrons. The sequence goes on along the minus strand of MJUT01040415.1, from coordinate 100,448 downwards.
TGGTGAACCATTTAAGCAAGAAACCTTTCAGTCCTCTTTATATATTCAAACACGTGCTTAAAAATAATTTCGTTTGAACGAATAGGATTACCACTGATTAAAAGTTTGAGGTTTATTGCACAGTCATTAGGTAGCCAGCTGAGATTGTTACAAAATGTATTCATTTTGTTATTTCGAACACTCGGTTGATTCGAACAAAAAGCCACGCTTCCCTTCAATTTCTCCACAACGAGGCTTGACTGAATATAAAAATCAATTTACTGGAAATTGAAGCTAAATACTAAATAAATGTTAAAAAAATCCGAAGGGGCAATCAGTATTGGACAAAGCAGCGAAACATACAACACAGGATCCAGATACAGAACGAAAACAATAATACACCGCACACTAAAAAGTTGAGCACTACTGCTCCAACCAAGAAGCTGGTGTGAACACAGGTGATCTTGAAGGGGAAGCAGTTTCTGCTTGTTATAATACACCCGTTGTGTTACAAAACATTGGTAAGGTGTTTTATTTTATATTTTCCGAGAGAGCGTTACTCATAGTCAAGCCCGGTAAATGTCATGTCGGAAACAAAGCAAAGACGAATCTTCGCAAATACCAATTGACACCTGAGAAATAAGAAATTAATGTTAAATACTAATGACCGAAAACTGATTGATTGATTGATTGATTGGTGTTTAATGCCAAATTTTGCTGTGTTTCAGCTATATCGTGGAGGCGGGAAATTGAAGTTAAATATTAATTATTACTGATAAATGTTTGTTTGTTTGATTGATGGTGTTTAATGCCATTTTCAACAATATTTCAGTTATATCGTCGCGGTCAGTTTTAGTGGTGGAGGAAACAAGAGTACCCGGAGAAAACCACCGACCTGTCGCAAGTCACTGACAAACTTCATCACATTATGTTGTGCACCTCGTCCTGATCTAGATTCGAACTCACAACATCAGTGGTGATAGCCACTGATTGCATAGGTAGTTGTAAATCCAACTATCATACGATCACGGTCACCACCGCCCCATTACTGATAGACATCTTATAGTACATGCAGTTACAACTTAATATGACAGGACAAAAAGTAAATTTTTCATAATCGTATACATTAATTATTATTGTCAAATTTATAATTTTTTTCAGAAAGAAACCGTTTATTATAGTCTAAAATGATAGATTAGTATATGTCTCCTTTACAAAGAATTGAAAGTAATATATCAAAGAACATCGTTTTCTGAATATCAACTGAAAACAAATATGATTTGTTACTCCAGTATTAGGTCACTAACACAACGTGTAACAATTAATGTGTTGCGTTTTTGTTTTGTTTTTCTTCGTCTTGTGTGCCCTATGTTGCAATTTTCTCTAAATTGTCCTTTTTGATTGCCCCTTCGGTATTCTCTGGATTGTCCTTTTTGATTGCCCCTTCGGTATTCTTTAATGTGTATTTACTATATCTCTAAGAGTCTTGTAGGTGTCTAAGTAAATATAAATATTTATTTACTATATCTCTAAGAGTCTTGTAGGTGTCTAAGTAAATATAAATATTTGTTCACGCCACGATATAACTGGCATTAAACACCAATCAATCAATCAATCAATCAATCAATCAATCAATCAATCAATCAATCAATCAATCAATCAATCCAGCCAGCCAGCGAGCAAGCAATCAATTAATCAAGCAAGCAAGCCAGCCAGCCAGCCAGCAACCATACATGATCTTACTGACTACCAATATTAATCATAAAGATAGAGAAAATCGACACAAACAAACTTTATAATGTATTTTTTTTTCTACAACTGAATATCTTCTAAAAGATCGCCATGATAAATAAAATGCCATTTTCTGTACAATAATACAGTATTATTTGCATAATATTTCAGTATCTGTCGAATTGGCAAATCGCTTCTAGACGTCGCCATCTTGTTTTAACTCAAGAACGATAACTCTTAATTTATCCAGATATTATATAAACCAAGAACGACAACTCAAAAGCTGACCACATATATCTTTTAAGTAATTTAAACTCTCCACACGTTATTCATTATCCAATGGGTATGCTAGAACTTACAATGTAAAAAGAAGTAAGATATTGTGGATTGTTTTGTAAATTTCAGCTACATTCGAATCTCGTTCTCTCGAAATCAAATACAATGTAGTTGTTTCCTGGACTAGCTCGAAATGTTGTGCTTAAAGTGTTTCACGCTACTTTCAACAAAAGTTCAGTTATATCGTGGCGGTTAGTTTTGTTGGTGGAGGAAACCGGAGAAATCAGAGATAACCACCGCATTCACTGGCAAACTTTATCACATAATCCTAACCCTCTAATAACAGTTAGTATTGTTCGAACATTTGCTATGTTATTTATTTTTAATTTTATATGTCATTGATCATGATGTTTTTTCTACTGTTGTATTTTCTAGTAGTCTAACATGTCTATTTTTTTATTTGGTCGAATTTAGTTACAATTATAAGAGAATTTTGACGGGGGATTACCCGTGCTGTTTCGCGGGGAGAGTCCCATTCAATCACAATAGTTTGAACAAATCCGTGTATATCTGTTGTTTTGCATTTTAACATTGTCAGATCCGGATCAGTATATTCTATTGTAGACAACCATAAGGAAGCTTGGACAGATCTTTGAAGTGTTTTAAATACATTCGAATCTCATTATCTCGTACGCGGAAAAATAGTCTTCATGGATACAATGAAGCAAAAATAGTCCGTTCATAGTTGTTAAAATCAAATGAAAACACGAGATACCATACTGTCAGAACATTCCACAATTATATTGGAAAATCGTAGAAACTGAGGAAAATTCGATTTCCTTTACAAACATATATGCATGATTGCCCAGTTTCCTGGCTTGGTACAGGCACTTCCATAAAAAGTGACGGGGTTAAATTAACCTCATCTGTTAGTTAAATGATGCAGTCATGCAAGTATTGTCCATCTGCGTGTATAATGATGACCACGACGGATGACCAGGAGTGTAGAGCTGTTTTAAAGAACAGGGACTCCTAATCCTGAACTTTATACATATATACAGCAGTGAATTTATTGTCCGTAAACTAGTTGATCTTTAAGTTTATGTGTATGTTTTGTAGATCGTTGTTTGTCCTTTTGTCCTTTTTACTTTTAGCCATTGTGTTGTCTGTTCTTCGATATACGGGTTCTGATTATCCCTTTGGTATCTTTTGGCCATTGTATTGTCTGTTCGTCTTCGATTAATAGAATCTAACACCGGTGACAGGTCAAGATCGAGAAATCTCAGACACCCAAGGGTAACATTTCAATCGTTTTCTGACGAGGCTCGCCCGAGTCAGAGAACGATTGAAATCATACCCGAGGGTGTCTGAGATTTCTCGATCTTGAGTCAGAGAACGATTGAAATCTTACCCTTAGGTGTCTGAGATTTCTCGATCTTGACCTGTCATCGGTGTTTGATTATTTTTCTTACACAGACATCCCTCCAAATTTGTTTTTATTTCTAGTGTGTATATTCGAAGACGACCACATCACAACCATCAATGAAATAATACGCAATGAGAAAGAAACACCAAAACACGAACGCTTCAAATTGTAATAATATTTAAAATTCGACTTTCATATCACAATAAATATAACAATAGTAAAGAAAACGTTTGTTTTTAAACGAACAAATCAACACAAACACTGTTATTAGAAATGTATATCATTTCACTGTGACGTCAATAACTCGGTCAGCTGATTGATTCAGTGAACAGGAAATCGATAACTGTTGACAAAAATTATACGCAAACGTAAACAAATGACACGACATTAAGAGTTTCAAAAGATAGATTAGACTTTGGCTACTGTTATATTTTGTAAAGCATATTTTATTTTAATCACATCTACAAACAATATTAACAAAGGATCACAAGCAGAGTTATAAATAACACTGGAAAACCCTGAAGCGACGATTACTTTTGGCAGGTAACAGGGCGTGTAGCTTGTCTTACACCGGAGGGTGTAAGACAGAAAATACTTTTCCCGTGAAAATTGAGAACTACTTTATCCTCTGTGTAAGAAATACGGGTTCTGATTATCCCTTTGGTATCTTTTGGCCATTGTATTGTCTGTTCTTCTTCGATTAACGGGATCTGATTACCCCTTTGCCGGCTTTGGTATCTTTTGACCATTGTATTGTCTGTTCTTCTTCGATTTACGGATTCTGATTACCCCTTTGGTGTCTATAAACTCTTCTACATACATGATACTAATTATATAAGAAAGCCGACGTCTTTGTGACATTACCGGATATACACCAAGACGTATTTGAATCTATTGTTATTACTTGGTTGGTTTTTGATTTGTATTTGAAAGAGGTTTTTTGTCAGTAAAACAATATACTTTTGTTTACAAAATACAAATACAAATACTTTATGATCAATCAAAACGCCCATTGAGAGATGTACAATGAAAATGCAATTTTAAATATACAAATGATTAATGTTCATTGGTGATTGATTAATGAAATGAAAGTACAATACATAGATATTACACATTACACACACATATATTTCTATGATAGATGTTTAACAGAACAGGCAGAATTTACTTTGCCATATTATAAATGTGACAAGACAAATAAATTGGTGGTTTGGTGTAGATTTTTGGCGTTTAACATGTGAACATGTATAAAATGAATCCCCCTCGGACAAATGTTTGTGCTCGGAATAGATAGGCATTTTACAGGTTCACCCTCAGTTTTAGTGGGGTTCGCGTTACTCGATCTTTAGTTTTGTATGTATGTTTTGTAGATCGTTATTTGTCCTTTTGTACTTTTTCTTTTGGCCATAGTGTTGTCTGTTCTTCTTCGATATACGAATTCTGATTACCTCCCTTGGTATCTTTTATTCATTGTGTTGTCTGTTCTTCTTCGATATACGGATTCTGATTACCTCCCTTGGTATCTTTTGGCCATAGTGTTGTCTGTTCTTCTTCGATATACGGATTCTGATTACCTCCCTTGGTATCTTTTGGCCATAGTTTTGTCTGTTCTTCTTCGATATACGGATTCTGATTATCTCCCTTGGTATCTTTTGGCCATAGTGTTGTCTGTTCTTCTTCGATATACGGATTCTGATGATCTCCCTTGGTATCTTTTGGCCATAGTGTTGTCTGTTCTTCTTCGATATACGGATTCTGATTGTCCCCTTTGGTATCTTCAAACTCTTCTTAACAAATATTTCTTACGTTGGAACTTTATTGTAAGTTCGATTTATACAAGATTTCGATTGAGACATGTTTGACATTATAGTTAGACAATATAGGTATGGTGTGTTTTTATATGAGATTTATTTGGATGAGGCTAAGAAACAGGGGTTCTGCGAGGCTCTGCCGAACAGTCCCCCTGTTTCGTGCCTAATACAAATAAATCTCATATAAAAAAAACAACATACCTATATAGTCTTTATACTGCAATAAGTATATTTTTTTCTCACTGTTTTCTGTATAAAACAAATTAAAATTCGTATTCCCCGTCATGGACCCCATTTAAAAAATGCTTTATACAGGACATTGTCCAGTATAAAGCAAAAGTTCCAAAAAGGGGCGTGGCCTAAATGCTGTATACAGGACATTGTCCAGTATAAAGCAAAAGTTTATACGACCCCCTTTATCAATGCTGTAAAGTTACAAATTGCAGTATAATTCATTATATATATGTTGATCCTTGGCTGAAAGAAGCTATATAAACTTACTTTTATTGTCTAGTAATTTAATATCTAATTATTTACTTTCAAATTCTTGTAAAATTTATTTTCTAATGTCATTCAATGGTGCACAATATAATAAAACGTTCATTTCACTGTCAATATTAGCATGACATATTTGCCATATTCTTTATTCTACTTTAATTTTTATGCCTTCCTCTCTCAACCTCTCAATTATGGGAACTTATTCTAAATTGTGGGGGCCGTCGTGGTCGTGATAGTTTGTTGTTGGATTTACAACTATCTATGTAATCAGTGCCTATCATGACTTACGTTCAGACGATGTGTACTCCATACAGCATTATGTGATAAAGTTTATCAGTGACTTGAGACAGGTCGGTGCTTTTCTCCGGGTACTCCGGTTTACTCCACCAATAAAACTCACCGCCACGATATATCTGAAATATTGTTGAAAGTGGCGTTAAAAACCATAACCCCTCACCCTCTAAATTATGCAAAGACTCTCCTTTGGTCGTATGTGCCCCATGTTTGCATGCTTCTTGTCTTGTAATGCATGTCTACCCCAGTCTGAAACAGATTATCAAATCGTGACAGTCCTTAATCTTACTGATACAAAAGGACATCGGAAGCTATCAACTTAATTCAACCGAGAGAGCTCGAATACTAGGATATGACGAAAAATCACAATAAACACATTCCGTCACTACGAGCGGAAGTGATGATACGAACCGTAACTACGGTCTCTTATTTACGATATATATATTTTTTAAATTTAATGAAGCAGCGTAATTATGCATGACAATAATTTACATATCTGTCATTTGTAATATTTATGTCGGAAATATTTAAGTATAGAACTATTCAATCGAGTTTTATTTATGATATAAGTTTGTAATTATACGGTATATTCACCAATAAGGTGTGAACGTTTTATTTTCATAACAGGACATACTATTGATAAAAACAAAATAATACAGATCTGTGTTGATCAGGAAATAATTATATTGTCATCGATGACTGCATGACATAGCAGTCTAAATAAAAATATAATTAGAAGACAGAGGTGTAAATATTTATATACGTGCGGTATAACACATCCAGAAAATTTGCAAAAATTTGAAATATTGTTGAAAAGTTACGTTAAACTCCAATAGCTATAGCCATAACTCTAAATCAGAATTTAAGAATATCTCTCAGAGTTGTGTTGGATTTGGTCGCTTATATCATTTTCATAGGGGTTTGTCGCTTATAACATTTCAACTTGTATGTCCCAGATTTGGACTCAAGTAACTTTCGATTGACTTTTCAAATCAACTAAAGATGTGCTGGTTAGAGGCCAAACCTGGGAGTTGCTAGAATCGAACTCTTTGATTGAGTGTGTCGTTCAAGATGAACCCTAATAGGTATGTTATCTTGTTCTACCTGAAATCGCCCTTAATGTTTCTAAGTGAAGATGTTATACCATGCAAAAAGTAACTTTGTGGTATTGTATAAGTGGTTGTCAATTAAATATGTACATTTGTTTCATATGCTTGACATTTCACCTTTTTAACGCTTCCGGATTAAAATAATGTCACGCCACGCCACAACCTAACAGTAGTAAGTAGTAATATTAAGTAATGTTAAAATCACAATTGAAATCCTGATTTATGTAAGATTGAATTCATTAACTGACAACTTCAATTGGAACCAAAGTGAGGTTGGTTACATTTATCTTGTATAATGAAAGTTACATTACACACACACAATAATTAAACAGATCAAACCAAAGACTATAAAATTGGTATATTTGCATAAGGAATAAAATCAAAGACTAGTTGGCATGGAATCTGTTTGTGTCCCAGTGGAGCGACATGTCTACATACCGTCGGTTGTTTTAATGAGCTAGCACTACGAAATAAGCGCTCTTGCACAGCACATGCAAACATGATTATCATCATCATCATCATACCAAAGGCAATTAATTCTTTTCATAATATATAGCTGCAAAAATGGCTCACTATGAGTTATACAACAATCACTCGATTGAATTTGAGATCTGGTTTCCGCGTTGGGACAATCACAACAAATGTTGCGAAGATATATCGAACAAATAAAGTTTGAAGATAGCAAGGGATAATGAGAAACCGTAAGTGATAGAATGACAGACAATGTAATGGCTAAAAGATGTCTAAAAGTCATAGAATGACAGACAATGTAATGGCTAAAAGATGGCAAAAAGAAAAAAATAATGATATACAAAGCATATAACAGAAAACTAAAGATTGAGCCATAGAAATGTGGCATCACAACTTCTTCTTACTCATAGCTACACACAGTTTCAAAGGGGCCGCTGTGGTCGTGATCTTATGGTATTTGAATCTTCAACTACCTACATGTATGCAATCAGTGTCTATCACCACTAAAGTTGTGAGTTCGAATCCCGCTCATGGCGAGGTGTACTTGATACACATTTATGTGATAACGTTTGTCAATAACTATCAGCGGCAGGTCGGTGGTTTTCTCTAGGTCTTCCGGTTTCCTCCACGATATAACTGAAATATTCTTTAAAATGGCGTTAAGCAACCTATCCCTAACCATTTACTAATGTATGCATAATATTTACTGCGGGAATAAAGACGCATGCCTTCAATACATCAAGACAAGTTTGAAGATACCATCAGTAGCATTAAATCAAGGAAGGAGAAACAATACAACGGCCAAAAGAACATGGACAAACAATGATACATAAAACACAACACAGTAAACTAAATGACGGTGACAATCCCAACACCTTCTCCCTACTCATAATGACGGTGACAATCCCAACACCTTCTCCCTACTCAAAATGACGGTGACAATCCCAACACCTTCTCCCTACTCAAAATGACGGTGACAATCCCAACACCTTCTCCCTACTCATAATGACGGTGACAATCCCAACACCTTCTCCCTACTCATAATGACGGTGACAATCCCAACACCTTCTCCTTACTCATAATGACGGTGACAATCCCAACACCTTCTCCCTACTCATAATGACGGTGACAATCCCAACACCTTCTCCCTACTCATAATGACGGTGACAATCCCAACACCTCCCTACTCATAATTACAACATTAGATATTTGTGCTATACTTTAATGAGAATAATTACAGCGGGAATAAAGACATACGTCTTATATTTACTTTCCTTCTTCAAATTTTCAATATGTTATAGACACCACAGACAATACAATAGAATCACAGACAAGACACACTATTACACAACACATTCACTATGAGAAGAGTTTAAAGATACCAAAGGGGTAGTCAGAATCTGTAAATCTAAGATAACAAAGGGGTAGTCAGAATCTGTAAATCTAAGATACCAAAGGGGTAGTCAGAATCTGTAAATCTAAGATACCAAAGGGGTAATCAGAATCTGTAAATCTAAGATACCAAAGGGGTAATCAGAATCTGTAAATCTAAGATAACAAAGGGGTAATCAGAATCTGTAAATCGGCGAAAGATAGAAAACACAATGGTCAAAAAACTAAAGGGCAAACAACGATCTACAAGACGTAGACATAAAACTAAAGATCTAGTAACACAAACCCCACTAAAAGCGGAGGTGAACTCAGGTTAATAATTAGATTGACATTTTACATTTTAGTCTACTTTTACAAATTATAGTTAATAACGCGGAAATCATTATAAAGACATTATCCTTGAATTCGTTCCGCATCATTGACCAACAAGAGATTCAACATTTAAATCGTACTAGAAATTGGTTATTTATTCTGAATTGGGCGTTTCACAAAAATCTCATTCATCTAAATGTTTGTAATTATCGAACACCCGGCATATTTAATAAATATTTTACGTTACGACTTCGGATTGGTTGTTGACCAACAAAAGAATCATGCATTTAAAATTTTTAAAAAAATCGGTGTTCAAGAAATTTACATAATATGACTCTGAATAGTGCATATATATATATATATATAAGCAAATTAGCAAAGGCTCACGCAAAGATAATACCTTACTCACTCATTTTCTTATAAGCGTGATATTTCACAGATAAAATTGAGCAAAATCTTTTGAAAGATTTTTAATATGGTTTATCTTCCATTGGAAAAATATATATCAGGGGAACATTTCCCCAAATTTTCTGCAGCATCAAGTTAGAAATAACAATTTTCTAGGTTCCAACCAAAACATGTTTGAAAATTTAAGTGTAATCTACGAGGCTAGGGTGGCCTGTCCTGTTTGCATATATTCATGAAGTAAAACACCTTGTGTGGCGTCAGTAGACAATTTAATAAACAGAACAATCTCAAATACAACAACTAAAATTCATTCATTGAACAATTTTGGTTACAGAAACAAAA
>MJUT01040415.1:22907-41829 GCA_002080005.1 Gigantidas platifrons | reverse complement strand
TCCGGCTCACCTGATATACCCCGTGATAAAGTCAGTCCCAAAAACAAAATGCCTAATATTCTGTTTATCGGTAATTTATAATTAACTTTCAAAAAAATAATAAAATGAATTCTTTAAAACGTTATTTTGATGGGATTATTTTTTTGCGGATGCATCTTGTTTTTTTAAATGTCATTCGGTTCTGGCGCGCGATGTTCATTCAAAAACTAGTTAACGAGGCGGCAAGATCTCACCTGATATACCCCGTGATAAAGTGATCACGGGGTATATCAGGCTCGCCGTTCCGGCTCACCTGATATACCCCGTGATAAAGTCAGTCCCAAAAACAAAATGCCTAATATTCTGTATATATTATTAATGTTCTGTCGCCAATATTACAGAAAAAATTGCCCGAAAGATGCAAAAAATTAAATAATTTGACACTGCATAAAAAAAGGTAACATCTGATTTTGGTTTCGCAAGAAATACATTTTTTGGCTGGTGTTGAAAAACACAGCCCCTCGTCCTAATTGTAACATTATAGGTCCTTTACACGATACTTAACATCACGTTTCGTTTTACGATTAACAATAAAAGTACATTTTATTAAAGAGCTCAATAGAGCTCATGTCGCTTGTTTGCTTGTGTGTATGTGCCGATTTTAAATACAATTTACTTAACGGTTTAAAATTTCATTTCCGCGTTCAAATATTTAAACTTTTAGTATCAGCTGACTGATCTAAGTCTACGTAACGTTTTAAGTGCGATCTGTATCAATATTTACACCCCACTAAACACCTGTCTGTCTGGTATTTATAGACTAATACAGTGATAAGCTTCCGTTTTTAAATTGTTGTACTACTTTTAGTGAGATATGACCAGCTCTATCTAAAGTTTATCTTGACCAGATAATTACTATTATGTTTGTACAGCTATGATAACTTTCTTTGATTAAAGGAAGTTTAGAAACGGCTGTAATACTGACCCACATTGTGTTTTCACTCTCTGCACTTTACAATATAGGTTTACGTGTACGCTATCACCCGTTCTAGTTTTTTACACTTAACTAAGTACGTTCAATGCCGTCTTCATTAGGCATTTAATTTAGTAATCCCTCCTTCAAATGCTCCTGAAAAAAATGTAGTTTTATTTTCAAATTGAACTGGTGAACCTCATTACGATGGCTTCATACTTTCATTGCATCTATTATAAATATCCGTGTACATTTTCTTTCACTGAGAAAACTATGATATTTCACCTATATATATATTTTATAGGTTAGAAAGTGAAAAAAGAAATGATATTATATCATAAATAACCAAGGCAGTAGTAAATAATGTTATTAAATAATTATTAATAGTTTTGTGTTGGGAAATTAAATGTCTATATCAATAACATTTATTGTTATTGCTCAACAAATAATAAATCATTTGAACAACAATTATTTTGTCATTAAAATATAATATTGAATTATTAAACGAGTGAGTGAGCCAACTCAGCAATTTTTCAGCTATATCATGGCGAGAACAAGTTAATTATCAATGAGATGATGATGATGATGATGATGATGATGATGATGATGATGAGATCTGCTTTGTACTAGACCAACACGTTTAGTTGGATTTTTATAGTGGATAGAATCCCCTCCCAGAGGATGTGCCGGAGCTAGAATAGGCACTAGGTTTCTCCGTCCTAGAGGCACTAGTCCTTTAAAAGGGGTCAACCCCGCGATAACCCCGGGGTATAGACATGGGACCGAGAGCTTCTTCGGCTTGAAGGGGCTTCCGTCGGTTGTGCGGGATGTATAAATTGACAACCAAACCGTCCTTCGGATGAGACGTAAATAAAACCGAGGTCCCGTGTTGAGAGATTGCCACCCTCTTCGAACGTTAAAGAACCCAGAGTAACAGCTCATTATGAGCATTTTGCTCATGATGAGTGGTCCATAGGAGACCTGTTGCACTGGCAAAATTATCCGTCCCTACCCATCACATTTCCTTTTTTCGAGTCCCGTGGCGTTTAAATTATTCTCGTCCTGAATATAGCTGAAAAATTGCTTGCTGGACGTTAAACATTAATCAATCAATCAATCAATATAGTGGATAGACATGTCGTTCCACTCGGACACATTATTTTTTATTCCGAGCCAACCAGTCTTTGCTTTTTCTCCTTAATAGTGCGTGCTTAGCGGAGAAGCAACAAATACCAATTATATAGTGGCAGGTTTTTCAAACTCAGGTTATACTTATAACTGATGACTTGCACTATAACGATAAATTATAATAAATTTTTTGCGGCAACACTTTTTTTTTCAAAGAAAATACACGTTAATGAAATTAGTTCTGGCTAAATCTTTTTTTGTTTTTTAACATTGTTAGACTTGCGTGATTGTACACCATCCCTTATGTCGTTAAAGCCCAGAGACTTCCCAAGAATTTTTGTTTCTCATAAAACCACAATTGAAACACTGGTATAGAGAATTTGCCAATTTAACATAATATAGATAATAAATACACATGTCAGGACAAAATGGTCTACAAAATTGAATAATAATAACATAAATGAAATAACATCATTTTGGAGCGACAGAGATATCATGTGGTTAACCATGAGGACTAGTATGACACGAACGAATTTGCACAATTTCGTTAGTTTTGGTATATAGTATGTTCATTTGGAATAATTGACCAAATTTCAAAGTATTGATTCTGTGTAAAATATATTATCCCTGATATAATTTTCTTTCATTTGTCAGTGACTTACGACAGGTCGGTGGTTTTCTCCACCAATAAAATTGACCACCAAGATGTAATTGAAATATTGTTTAAAGTGGCGTTAAACACCATTACCTCCTAACCCTTTCATTAGCCAAAGATTTACATTGGAGAATGTCATGAAATTCATCACCTATCTCTGCATCAGTGCATATAAGATAAGATAATTGTTTAATATTTATTAACGTTTTATAAATACAATTCGTCTGTAAATATGACAATATGAATTTTTTTTTCGTAATGCTGATGATTGCCCAAAAATACAGTTGTGAATTCCCAATAAAATGTATTTATTTCACTAATCGTATTATATATTTCTCTTTTTACTTTATCCATAAATAATTCTATTGACGTCACGATTTGTCTCCCCTATTTACCGACAACAAGGTTTGTCACATGTAAAATTCTTGCGCTTTAAATACATTTCTCTGACGTCACACTATTGTTCGGACAGTAGATTATCAATTTATTATTTTTGTTCTTGCGTATATTTTCGAATCTTTTATCAGTTTAAGCTTAAAATGTGGTGTAATATTTTGAAACTTGCGGGAATCGAACCCTCGTCTATTTAAAGTCTGTTTTAAATTTCAAAACGTACGACTAACCACACTGCTACGATAAAGGTAAAAGGTAAAATATATTCAACATTTAAAAATTCTAAAGTGATCATCAAATTAGCATATTATATGAGTCTTGATAATAAACTTTATTTTAAAAAATATACGAACAACGTGTTTATATGAGTAATTGACCAATATTTAAACGGCATCATAGAAGTATTTAAATATTGCATAACTTATGGTCAGAAGTGACTAGTACGTGAAAATACTAATTACAAATCAGACAGACCACAGATGAATACATGGGACACTTGAAATATCTAAACGAGAATCAAAAGCACGCATGGCAATGAAAATGTATCGTATTATTTTTGTTACTTGTTATCTAATTTGGCTTTCAAAACATTCGAGAAAAAGCATAAAAAGATACATAAAGACACACTTGTGGACGGAAATGTAATAAGTAAAATACTTAAATTCTTGAAAATAATCTATTCCTGCATGATAAAGACATTTTATTGAAGGCGAGCACTACAAGAACTATGTTTTGCGTCTCCATATTTTTCCAATGGCAGTAAAAGGCGCTGAACGTTAAGCAGTAATCAATCAACCAACCTGGACGAATTATATTAGTCATGCGTTCTATTATGAGATATGAAATAAACCGAAGTAAATGATTACAAAGATCATGTTTATACGACAAGTATATTAAACAGACCACAACGTTGTGTATAAACACCCATCCAAATAACAATACCACAAAACGTCAGAAAAAATAAAATATCTAATTGAAAGTTCAAGACCTTTGGTTAACCACGATTGAAAATAATTATAGATAAGAGAGAAAAACATCATGTTTTATACTGAGCTTGAAAATAAGATAATTATAGGTTCCACATGTAATTATAATTAAAACTAAGGTTCTCCTCCCTCAGGTCTAGTTGACCTTAGCCTATTGTTGGCTATCTTGTTTAGATCCTTTGGTTTTATTGCTCCCAAAGCTTTACATTATTTGTCTTTTTCCATCTTCTGATTTTGAACGTACTTGATGAAGATTATTCCAGAAACGCGTCGTGCGCACTAAATTAGATATCTACGTTTTTATTGCTATCACTTGATCGATACCTCTGTTAGTGGACTAGTATTACCCAAACCAGACCAGGACGGCAGCTATCAAGGTTAAGAGTGACAATACTATTACATTGTAAACATACAAACGTTATAGAAAAAAGTAACTTATCCGCACTAAATTAGATATCTACGTTTTTATTACTATCACTGGGTCGATACCTCTGCTGGACTGCTGGACTATTAAGAGCCCAAGTGTATCATCCACCCAGTTGCCAGTGCTTCCTCAGTCACATTGTTTATTTTATAATTTATATTTGGAATTTATAGTTCGTTAATAATACATTCAGTATTACAACAAAAGTCAGTGTCCTTCAGACATAGTTAACCTAATTGACATTTACTATTGTGTTACGTCCCTTTGATTGTCTAGCTCCACATAGTTTATACATTATTTGTCTTTCCATTCTATTGGTTATGAGCTTATCTGGTGAAGGTCATTACAGGAACATGTCGTATGCACTAAATTATGGATATTTACGGTGTTATTACTATCACTGGGTCGATACCTCTGTGGTGGGTTATTAGTTCCCGAGGGTATCATCTGTCCAGTAGTTAGTGTTTCGACACTGATATAGTTTATAAGGGTAATAACAAAATTACCGAACTCTGAACAATCTTCCAAAGGGAAAGTCAAAACTCATAAGTATATAAACAGACAAAATCAGTCAACAACCGGAAAACTGTGAAAACCGTAATGACCCTGACTTGGTACAGGCATTTCCAAAGAAATGGTGGTTGAATCAGATTATAAGGCGCCAAGCCAAAGATATCTATGTTTTTATTACTATCACTGGGTCGATACCTCTGCTGGTGGACTATTAGTCCTCGAGGGTATCATCCGCCTTGTAGTCAGTGATTCTGCACTGACATGGTTTAGTAGATATATTTATCATTGAAATTAATAGTTCCTATTTTGTGTAATTATTATCAGAACTAATAATAATGTTCTCCTCCCTCAGGTATAGGTGACCTTAGCCGCTATCCTGTTTAGGCCCTTTGGTTTTATTGCACCCACAACTAAACTATTTAGATTTCCATTATTTTGACAATGAACCGTCTTAATGAACGTTATTCCAGAAACGCGTCGTTCGCATTTAATTACAGTTATATAGTATTTAATTACAGTTATATAGTATTTAATTACAGTTATATAGTATTTAATTACAGTTATATAGTATTTTATTGAAATGGTAAACATTGGTCACATATGCGAGTTCAATAAGGTCAACATAATAACCGACGTCCTATAAAATCACATACACGTATTCATGTACTATATATTTCCAATTACGAAGAGGCTTTATCACTACACGGTTCTCTTCTCATGGGGATCCTCTTTGCTCTGCAAGATATAACACGATGTCAGGGACCGGCACATCTTCTAGAAATATCTACCGAGTGCATTGTTCGATGCAATACGAACAACGAAAACGGTCAACATTGGTCACACATGCGAGTTCAATAATGTCACATGCTTACATATAATGACTGTCATTTGTTTGGTAATAAAAGATAAATAACATTATTTAGCAGACATATAACTAAAACAGAGAATTAATGTCAAACCTAACACCTCTGTATAATATATGTCTGTCTGTACACTTTATATGGTAGAGTTAAGTTAGTCTTATGGGTTTCTTTCCCTTGACATAAGTTCAGAAAATTTAATACTATTATGTTTATATTTATAAAATAATTTGATAGAAACTGTTTACGTTTTTGGTTGAAAAAATTGCTTTAAAAATTATAATGGTATGTATCTCCAATTGGCGAACTATTACATAATATACATTTACAATTTTTTGGGTATGTTCTGTTTAGGCCCTTTGGTTTTATTGCCTCCCAAACTATAAATTATTTGACTTTCCAATCTTCCTATTTTCAACGTACCTAGTGAAGGTTATTCCAGAAACTACATTAGCGATGTACATTATTATACTGTCAGTGAACTGTCTCGATGGCAGTTTCAAGGAATCATACAGACAAAAAAAATGCATATGATTATTAAATACAAAACCTCGTACATTTACATCTATCAATAGTTGAAGAAAATATAGCCATTATTGACAGGTGTGTTACACGTTAATTATGATTGATCATTTGTAATATACATTTATATTTGTAGGAATGTATATTAATTCTGGTAAAGGCGTTCATTTAAATATATGAAGACTTAATTAATTTATAATCCTTTATAGTGCTGTATACATGTAAAGAAAAACGTAGATACCTTTGTAGCAGGGCGCATGTCTTAATTACGTTATTTGTGTTTGGTTGCTCCTAGTGGTGTCCAACACATGTTGTGTTATGTTTTCCTTTGTCCTGTGTACCCTATGTTGCCAGTTTCTCTGGATTCTCCATTCTTGATTGCCCCTTCGGTTTTCTCTAACGTTTATTGTCTTCGTCTTGGGTACCCTATGTTTCCAGTTTCTCTGGATTGTCTATTTTTGATTGCCTCTTCCGTATCCTCTTCATCTTATTTACTGTGAACGACGACGACACGTTTCTGGAATGACTTTAGTTTACGGCTTCTATTTACCCGTTTGATGTCTTAAAACTTTTCATAGGTACCTTCATGACAGTTGAAGGTAATGAAAGGCATATAATTTAATGGTCGTTGGGAACAAGTGGTTTAAACAAGATAACCAAAAGTTGACAAGGTTACCTATGCTTCGGGGGTTGTCCTCAGTTAAATAAATAATATGAAAAACGAAACCAACCATACAAATATCACACTGTTGGAACATTTCAAAAATCCAACAGAATATCGAAGAAAAATAGATACCCATGGCTTGATACAGGCACTTCAATAAAATGTGGCGGAGCTAAGTTAGTTTTATGGGCCCACATCTCATCTCCTAGTGAAATCAGGCGATCAAGCATACACTTTCTACACGTGAGTAGCATGGTAACTCTTACATATACCGGGGTGAACAGCGTTATTATAAAGAACGATATAATATTGAATATTATATATTTAATCTTCATGACAAAGAAGTTGCCCTATTTCTTTTGACTATTGTATTGTCTGCCATTCTTTGATTTACGGCTTCTGATTACCTCTTTGGTATCTTCAAACTTTTCTTGTATGTCGTTGTTTGTCCTTTAGTCCTTTTCTTGTCATTGTGTTGTCTGTCTTTCTTTGACTTAGGACTTCTAGTTACCCCTTTGGTATCTTTTGGTCATTGTGTTGTCTGTTCTTCTTTGATTTACGGCTTCTGATTACTCCTTTGGTATCTTTTGCTCATTGTGTTGTCTGTTCTTCTGTTATATACGGCTTCTGGTTACCCCTTTGGTACCTTTTGGTCATTGTATTGCCTGTCCGTTGATTTACGATTTCTGATTACTCCTTTGGTATCTTTTGGTCATTGTGTTGTCTGTTCTTCTGTGATTTACGGCTTCTGATTACTCCTTTGGTATCTTCAAACTTCCTTTATATTGACTGCTACCTTTGACCTTGGCTGTAACGTTATACATGTGACATTAAACATCACGTTTTCTATTTTACATCCGTTCCTACATGTACACCTTACGTTTTGTAACCTAAGATGCAGATATTTAATCTCCTTAGTAAATGATACAGAATGAACCAAGAGCCCTTTATATAACCAATTACTCAACACAGTCACTATAGCATTGTTTGTTTTTGTTCATTGTAATTAGTTAACTATTGAAGTCGTGTACCTTATGTTTACAGTCAGGTCAACATTTGGCACTTATTGGTGTCTCAGTTTGAGGTGAAAATGATACCCTGTTTTCTGCTACTATATATTGCTGAGAGAATTTAGAATGTCTTAATTTTTAATCTTTGTCACCCATATCTAACAACGCAATACATTTTAAAGCATAATGTTCGTAGTTTTTAGTGGCTGAATATCATAGAAAAAAAACTTTATGAAAGGTTCTAAGACGTGCTTTGGTAAAGGTAAGCAAAACTGTTTTATTGAAATTTTATATAGATTGAAAATTATAGAATATTTCAAGAAATTTAACCGAAATTATTATAATAAATATTAGAAATATAACAAACAAACAAACACATATTTTCAAAATGGAATGTACTCTCTAAATATACATATTTTAAAAAAGACAAATCTATAAAGTTATCATTTTTCAATTAAGGAATTATTTTTGTTATACTGTAAATGATACATAACTACAAACGTAAAGTTCATTATGACAAACACAGGTATATATGATGATCACCTGTGTTTAATGTATGGACTAATTTGTATGTATATTAAGCCAGTGTTAATATCAGACATATTACTTTGTCGTTTTGGTTGCTGACTAACGTGTACCAACACTTTCTTCATGTTAGTTTGACATCGACAAGTTACGTAGAAATAATACTTTTAATACAATCTCCCTGATAGGTCGTTAATTTGACATTTATTAGTATCGACACGCATTATTGAACATTGGACTTGTCACACTTGACTGAATATTCAGCAAAAGCTATAATTGTAATTGTTTTCCGGCATTCATCGGAGTCCTCATATTTCGATGAGTCAAACAGCCAATGGCTCCCCGAGCATGGAGCCGATGGATTACATTGTGTTTTAACATTCTTACACAGTAATAATTCGATGGAGTTTGTTAGTATTTGGATGAGTTTAAAGGCACGACAAAATTCGGCTTTTGGACAAGTTGTAAAGGATCTGTATTTTAAAGGTAGGAATGTCGAATTAGCCAGGGAAGATCTGCATTTAAATACAGTTAAGGTTATGGTTGTGGAGTTTAACGCCAATTTCAACAATATTTCAGCTATATCAGGGCGGTTAGTTTTATTCGTGGAGTCAACTGGAGTACCCGGAGAAAACTACTGACCTCCCGTAGGTCAATGACAAACTTAATTGTTTTTGTTTTTATTTAAGCATATTTTATTCACAACTGTATATGAATGGAATTAAGCAACAGGCTGTGCCTATGCAAGCTATTACTTTTACACGTCCAAGGCATATTTTTAGTAATAAATATATAAGTTTGTGTAAAAATTATATTCTGTGATAAAATTTGTCATTGACTTGCGGCAGGTCGGTGGTTTCCTTCGGTTTCCTCCATCAATAAAACTGACCTCCGCGATATAACTGACCTCGCGATATAACTGACCTCCGCGATATAACTGACCTCCGCGATATAACTGACCTCCGCGATATAACTGAATTATTGTTGAAAGTGGCGTTAAATACCATAACCCTATTAATTTAAATACAAGAAAATTAACAATGTCAATAAATATCACTAAATTATTACAATGTCGGTAATAAACAAAACTACTAATTACTATAATAATTAACATGCATATGTAAATAGCTTTAGGCACGTATAATTTTCTAGACAACAAACCACACATGTATATACATGTATATTTTTAGTATTAAAACATGCCTGTATTGTATTGTGTACATTTGTATATATATATATATGTAAAATGTCAAGCATGTAGAAAAACTAGCAACACACGATGGTTTTGCGGTTAATTGGTAATAATTTAATACTTGGTCTGACCTATCGTGTGGTATCGCATGGAGTCATATGGATTCGTAACCATGCATATATTAAATTCTTAATATCAATATCATAAATTATAAATTATAATTGTACTTTTATAAAGATCAAACATATTAGTGTAGGTTTAGATTGTATATATTTGATATATATGGAGAAGAACCGAACGGAGGTATATATTTTGTCTTCGTTCTGTTTCTTGAGTCAAAAGTTGCCTTGATCTCTGGATTATTTATTATTGATTGCACCTTAGGTTTCTCTAACATTCATCTACATAATAGTCGATCATTGGGTCGAAGTAAAATTAATGAGTGATTGTTCTACTCCAAGTAAGCAGTTTGTTAGCTACATCATTGCGAGATCAAGTTGCATTTCGATGAGTTGATGATGATGTTCGGTGCTCTGTTGGATTAGTTGGATTTTATAGTGCTAGCTCGTTAAAACAACAGTCCGCGCCAATCAGTATTAACTATTACACCTTAATACTGTGTTTGATTGGAAACGATCAATGATTGTGCTACGAAATATCCAACTATTTGAGTTATCCAGGATATATATTAAGCTGTAAACTACTATGAACAAGACCAATGTTTTTAACTCGTGTCGTTCGAGATAAAGGGGTTCCACGAAAATTGTGAAGATACTAATTCATAAACCGTATATAGAAGAAGGACAGA
Organism: Gigantidas platifrons; assembly: GCA_002080005.1. Lineage (NCBI taxonomy): Eukaryota > Metazoa > Mollusca > Bivalvia > Mytilida > Modiolidae > Gigantidas > Gigantidas platifrons. The sequence continues at coordinate 31,197 of MJUT01040415.1, read as the reverse complement.
CAATACAACAATCAAAAGAACAAACAATAATCTACGATATACTACACAGAAAACTTAAGATCGAGCAACACTAACCCCACTCAAAACCGGGGATGAACTCAGGTGCTCCGGAAGGGTAAGACGTTATTAGTGATGTACATAGCCTACTATAACCATACTAATTTGATTAATTTGAATTAACAGAGTTTGAGATAAAGGGGTCGAAGGGTATGTATTGTGGACGTGATGATAAAATTCTACAGCGTAAAGATTTATTTATTACAACATAATAACGGAGTTTAATGAACAGTTAACGTAATGATTAATTCCCAGTGACTGTGGTGTTATCTACTGACTTAAAACTCTTACTTCCGTTTTAACTTGACAAATATTTAAAGGAGCCTTTATAAATGATGATGAAAAGATACTTTTAATTCCAATATACATATATATATATTATGTATCTTTGTACATCCACAAATCTCCCTATTTTATTGATAGTGTGAAATATTTCGTTTCAGCTGGCGTTACTCAGTAGTTTGCTTATTTAGGTGCGGAACGGACTAGTTTTAGAATATATGTTTCTATAGGTATAACCCCATGAAATAACCAGACTATTTATGCTTATTTAAATATCGAAAACATATCTAATATTTTTAGTTTCAGCAGGCGTTACTCGGTAGCGTACTTGTTTAGTTATGACAGACACTGGTTGTGCAATATGTATTTCCATAGGAATAACCCCCGTGATGGCCGTGAAATTACAAACCTAATTATCTTAAATACCGGTATATAAAACATCAGTCATATTTAATATTTTTAGTTTCAGCTGGCGTTACTTGCGATCGGTAGCTTACTTATTTAGGTAGGGAAGGGACTGGTTGTGCAATATGTGTTTCTATAGGTATAACCCCCGTGAAATTACCAAACTAATTATCTTAAATATATAAAACATCAGTCATATTTAATATTTTTACTTTCAGCAGGAGTTATAAGGTAACTTACTTATTTAGGTATGGAAGGGACTGGTTGTGCAATATGTGATTTTATAGGTATAGCCCAGTGAAATGACCAAGCTATTTATATTAAATATCTAAAACATCAGTTATGTTTAATATTTTTGGTTTCAGCAGGCGTTACACAGTAGCGTACTTATTTAGGTACGGAGGAAGGGACTGGTTTTAGAAAATGTAAGTCTATAGGCATAGCCCCGTGAAATGACCACACTAATTATCTTAAATATCTAAAACATCAGTAATATTTAATATTTTCAGATTCACCTGAGAATGTTTGAAAGTTTTAGAGGTGATTTTGGATATAGTTATTATGGCGAACGAAGGACTTCCGCTTCTATTGATATTCCATTGGCTGCTGTTGTATACACGTGCGTTTTGATCTCCATAGCAACAATAGTAGCTGCTATCGGTATTCGAGGAAAAGCGGTAATTATATCCATTTTTGTGTATCAATATTAATGTGATTTACAGTTGACATTTACGGTCCTTTCACCGACGATAAAATCATTATATTACTAATATATTGGTTAACATACTGACCTCCATAGTATCTGTACTTTTCATGAATACTTTATGCATAGCTTACAAATAAAGCGAACCCCCGCCTCCTCCCCCCATAATAACAAACAAAAACAACACCCTACTAGAAACAGTTCTAAAATGCAATAGAAAAATCACAGAAAGAGGCAAAATCGAAACCCTTAACACACAAATACATGACGTAACACACAAATACATGACGTAACACACAAATATATGACCGCTCATTTTTATGACTTGATATTGAGACTCAATTAAAACTTGGCGGGGTTAATAAAAACGTAGATATCTAATTTAGTGCGCACGGCGCGTTTCTGTAATTACCTTCATCAGGTACGCTTAAAGTGGACAGCTAGTTTTATAGGCACAAACCTAAGGTAAATTCTTAAGAGAGAACGAAAAGCCATGAAACAGCCATATCATTGTTTAGTGTGAAGTAAACCAATGTATATGAAGAAACAAACCAAACCGAACATTTTGTAGATTGTAACCCTAATTTATCATGTATCTATATTTCTCTTACAGCGTTGGTACACGTTAATTAGAGTTGTATACAGTCTAGGCGTCGGATCAACAATATTGCGTAAGTTCGTTTTGTACTTTAACAGCTTAATTAGATAAATATTATGATTACAATCTTATTAGATACCTGATGCACGGGGATATTCAGTGATGTAGGATTACTGGTGTGAGTCAGGTTACAATTACGTTAGGTAAATTGATTGAAGTTCTGTTTTGACAATTGACTAAGGGTTACTAGAGTGAGTCAGGTCACAATAGAGAAAGTAAAATTGACGGAAGCATATTGGTTGTTATGTGAAGATAGTTTGCCAATCAAAGTACCTTAATCATTCTTCCCCTTTTTACATCGCGTTCGGCTCATTGCTTCTATTAATTAATCTATTATTATTTATTAAATTAATGCTTTCTCGTACGGGTATAAATTCAGGCATATGGGATTTAACGTTAGTGGTAGGCGTATGACTGTTTAACACCATTCTTTTGAATATAGCCTTAGGGTTGTGTGAGTGTGGGGAAAAGGGGGGGGGGGCAATTCCAAATTTGACTTGGGTAAATGTATGTAGAAACTACCAAACGACCACGGTAGGTACCCGTATAATTTCCTATGTTTTGTTCACATGGACTGATAAATGGCTCTCTGCATGTTCTTGTTTATGTATTAGTTGTATAAATAATGAATAAACCACGATCTTTCTCATCATTACTGTATCAAGGTTATGTTCATGTAGCCAGTCACGTTCTTCGGCACGTCCGCTGTTTGAAACACGCGCCAAATGGTATATGGATGTCTAGGAAACGATAAAGGAAGTCCACCTTGTGTAATGTCCGTGTAAATTATAATCCATGGCAATTCTTAATGTTCTTCAAATATATAGAGATTCATTCAGGTAAAAAGTTCAAATGTTTTACACCGTTTTTATTGAAATCTTAACACCTGTCTACATAAAAAGGAAAGAGGTTTATTGGACATTCAAAGTAGATTCATACAAGGAAAATTTAAGGAAAGTATATAAAATATAGCTAAGATAAAACTATAATTACCCATTATTGAAATTTATTTTTTTAAGGTTTAAATTTATCTGTTTTATTTTTACAAAGTCAGCAAAATAATTAATCAATGAAATTTTTGACAAATAATAGTAATGAAATCACGGAAACGATGTTCAATTTAATTGACACATGAAATGTTATTTTAACACGGTTTTTCTGTATGTTAACATAATTTATTAACTAATTTTGATTTAAATTGACATGCATTTTGTCACGGTGACCCAATATGTTAACGGTTTCAACTTCAAAATTAATGTATGAAGCAAACGGAAAGATGATTGTACATTTTGATGACTAAACATTACATGTAAACTCTTGTTTTGTTTTAAATACTAATACAACTATGAATTAGGTGGAGGAGGGAAAAGTCATGTTCAGCATTGACATTATCAATCATTATTTTTTTGATAATGTGATAAATTAAAGAAACCACATCCAACACTTTTTCCTAGATTAAAAAGGGAGACACAATAAATAATCAGTTGAATGTAAATTTGTAATATCCCTCCGATATTTTTGACAAATGAAGCATTTTATATAATATATCTACAACATTGTATGAAAGTTTTAATATCTCACATGTAAGCCCATGTTAATATATTAATATGCTTAAACCTTTGAGTATCAAAAACATAAGTTAGTACCAAACATAAAAAAAAATACCAGTGTTTAAATAATTGAACGTCATACGCCAGAGTTACCACCTATAACGTCAGTTGTCATTCTGTTTTTTTCTGAGAACATCAAAAACCGCTTTGAATGTACTTTAATCTTGCTTTTCCGCAGTCAAATTCTAGTTGAAGTAATATTCTATTATGTAAAGAATGAAATTCGACCTAAAACGAATAAATATTTATTCTTTTTAAAGAATACAGACAAATTCTAATTAAAATAATAATTTATGTTATATAAATAATGAAATTCGACTTAAAAACGTATAGAAATCTCTGGTTTAACATAGGTATGACATACATAGACTTTAATTACATTGTATGATATAGAATGAAATTCGACTTAAAAACGTATAAAAATCTCTGGTTTAACATAGGTATGACATACATAGACTTTAATTACATTGTATGATATAGAATATGATGATCAATCAAATGTATACCAATAATGATTCCACGAATGTGTTGGAGAATAAGGGGGAAGTAATTAATCAAAATAAAACAATTGATGACTCTTAAAATTTGTTCCTGTCAAATTTGTCTATCAAATAACTGATTCTGGGTCATTTAGATACAAATTAAATTAAATTATTAATATTAAATATCAATTCCATGTTAGACTTGACATTTAAACAATAAAAAAACCAACAATTTAAACATCTTAAGCTACCCATAGAAAAATTCCAATGGTTCTGATTGGAAATTAACAGATGAGCATATTTCAAATACAGTATTAAGAGGTCACCTTTGGGACAAAGTAAAAATAGTCTTATACAACAGGGAACCTCTTAAAAGAGGTTCATTTAAATAAAATTTTCAATGACAGGACAAAGACGGTGACCTTTTAATATAGGTAACTGCTTAATAGAGGTGACTGCATGGGCAGGCTTGACTCTATATATATATTATTACTTCTTGTACTATGCATATACCTGTAATTCGTGTCTTCTATTTTACAGTTTGTTTGTTTGGCGATTGTTGGATTGACGGAATAGACAAAAAAGTTAATGTACCTTATATTTACCGGTCCGATGCTGAAATATCCGGTGAGGTCGGTCTCAATATTGGACTCCAAAAAATAAATATCACACTTAAAGGTAATAATTTATTGCTTGTACATGTATTATATACTTGTATATTAATGTCAGAAAGGTAGTTTTTCTCAATAAATTACATTTAAATGTGACAGGTTACTTATTAATCGTTTTTCGTAGCTACAAATAGAAATTATGAATTAGGTACAAATTTACAAATTAAGTTATATTAAACCCATTTTAAACAATATTTCAGTAATATCACGGATATAAGTCTTATTGTTGGACGAAACCAGAATTTACAGAAAAATCCACTGACCTGCTTCAAGTAACTTACAGATGTTATCTCTCAGTGTTGTATTGAGGTCACGTCAGGTTGTGTCGAGTACACCCTGTTGATACGTGTCGATATCATAAGTAGATGTAAATCCAACTACGGTGAGATTGTGATCACCGCAGAAACTTTTAGTCTGTACAAATAAACTGTATAAAATGGATCTATTATGTTAAAAATACCATTGTAAATATGTATGCCTATTAAAGAATTTTAAATATTAGACATAAATATATGAAACCTTACAAGTTGCTTGTAAGGGTAAAAAACCTTTTATATTCACTTGTAAATAAACTCGAAAGTAAGGACGTATGGTTAATATATTTTTGAAGAACCATGTAAGACATTATTAATATATTGTAGCAAATTATCATCAAATCTATCAATGAAATAATTTTAATTTTCAGGTACATTTCAAGGTGCAAATAAAGGTACTGTAAAGTACAATGAAGCTATACCTTTTGGAGGTAAGACTTATTTAATATCATGTCAATTCCATTTGTATCTTTGCTACTCTTTAATAAAAACGTAGATATCAAATTTAGTGCGCACGACGCGTTTCTGGAATAACCTTCATCGGGTAGTCTCAAAATCGAAAAGCCAAATAATTTAAAGTTTTGGGAGCAATAAAACCAAAGGACCTAAATAGGATAGTCAACATCAGATAAGGTCACCTATGTCTGAGGTAGGAGAACAAGACAACCAAAGGGTCTAAATAGGATAGTCAACATCAGCTAAGGTCACCTATGTCTGAGGTAAGAGAACAAGACAACCAAAGGGTCTAAATAGGATAGTCAACATCAGCTAAGGTCACCTATGTCTGAGGTAGGAGAACAAGACAACCAAAGGACCTAAATAGGATAGTCAACATCGGCTAAGGTCACCTATGTCTGAGGTAGGAGAACAAGTAAACCAAAGGGCCTAAATAGGATAGTCAACATCAGCTAAGGTCACCTATGTCTGAGGTAGGAGAACAAGTAAACCAAAGGGCCTAAATAGGATAGTCAACATCGGCTAAGGTCACCTATGTCTGAGGGAATACAGTTTTAACTATTCACCTACACACGTCTGTTTATATATTTAAGTTTTAGTCTTCATTTTTGAATTCGAATTATTTCTTCACGATTCTATGCCGTTTTCAACCGACGTGGTGTGCTTGGTTAGATTACTAAGCTTTCTTTCTGATCATTTCATCATTATATCTGTGAATAACGATATCAAGGTCATAATATTATACTTATAGACACAAAAGTTCATACGTGTTTATCGAGTTCAATGACATTAATGGTCAATTTGACCCCTTTGTGTAATGAACCGTATCTTTAGCCCACTTTATAAAAACCACCAATAAGCATGTCAATCACAAAGACTTAGTAATAAAGCTTATGTGTTTCACAGCACCAGTACTAAGAGTTATTATAAGCATGTCAATCACAAAGACTTAGTAATAAAGCTTATGTGTTTCACAGCACCAGTACTAAGAGTTATTATAAGCATGTCAATCACAAAGACTTAGTAATAAAGCTGATGTGTTTCATAGCACCAGTACTAAGACTTAGTAATAAAGCTGATGTGTTTCACAGCACCAGTACTAAGAGTTATTTATAGCACCAGTACTAATAGTTATTTATAGCACCAGTACTAAGAGTTATTTATAGCACCAGTACTAAGAGTTATTTATAGCACCAGTACTAAGAGTTATTTACAATTAGTTTAGTACAAAGCAGATATTATCATCATCTCATTGTAAATTAACTTGTTCTCGCCATGATATACCTGAGGAATTGATAAGTTGGCGTTAAGCAACACTCACTCGCCCACTCTTTATAATTAAGACGCCTCATTATGTTTTTACTGATATTTAAAATCATTTTGAACTTAAGGTTACAATATAAATCATATTTTTTTTATTTACAAAACAGTTTTTGTATCGTATTCAAAGTTGCCTGTATATCTGGATGGAGATCCGGTTTTATCTAACGATTATGTGAAACATTTCTCTTAATATGTTTTATTTTTGTTTCAGCGGTTGGCTCAATAACAGACTTTCGATATTTCCTGGAGAGAGGATTACCTCAGCCAGTTCTAACCGTAGTTGAATTTTTCAGTATTGATGAAGGGGGATTGCGATGGGGGAGGAGCTTTGCGTTCGCTGGGTACTGTGCCAAAATTTTGTTATTGTAAGTATAAATAAACTAATGTCTTCTTTTTTGTATCAGAAAATATCAGTAATATTGTAAATTAAATTATAAGATATAGAAACAAAATATTAAAGTCCTCAAATAATCACAAAGTCAAAAATGAATAAACATACAGTTGTACATATAAAAGACTGGACTTTAGATCCACATTAGGGAAACTCAATACAGAATTTATAATTATTAATATTGTGGAATACCTCGAATACGGATAATTCATCTAGTCAGATGTTTCAGCTTTTGCTGTTCTGGATTTCTCGAATTCTTGGATAGTTCAAGATAACATGATCAATTTCCTGCTGAGCCACTAGAATATTTGGATATTGCGAAGTTAATTCAGCAGGTTCTTCGACAACACGAGGTTGATATAACAAATAAATTGTCTTATCTAAAATCAATATGTATTATGAATGTTGAATGGTATTAAATTATGTGATATGTGATATGTATTTCTAACCACATAGTTTCATGTTTTTTAATTAAAAGTTTTCATTATATTTATTTTTCAGAACGGCATTCTCCTTTTGGATTTTGGCCAATATTATGATATGCAGTGTGGTGTTTTATGGTGGACTTTTATTTACACTAACTGGTATCGCCATGACAACGACATCTATTGTCTACCACAGTCTACAACCTAAAACAAAACTGCGGTTCTTCTGTTCAGAAAGTGAATTTCATCTTCATTATGGGATATGTTTCTGGGCTGTTTTATTTATGGGTATGTTATTATTAATAAAACTAAGATTCTCCTCCTTCAGTAATATGTAACCTTAGCTGATTTAGGCTATCCTGTTTAGGCCCTTTGTATCTCCTCCCTCAGACATATGTAACCTTAGCTGATTTTGGCTATCATGTTTAGGCCCTTTAGTTTCATTTCTCACAAAACATTTAATTATTTGTCTTTCCAATCTTCCAATTTTGAACGTACCTGATGAAGGTTATT
>MJUT01040415.1:0-10265 GCA_002080005.1 Gigantidas platifrons | reverse complement strand
TATTTGGTGTTATGGTTCGTTAATCATTGTAATATTTGGTGTTATAGTTCGTTAATCATTGTAATATTTGGTGTTATGGTTCGTTAATCATGGTAATATTTGGTGTTATGGTTCGTTAATCATTGTAATATTTGGTGTTATGGTTTGTTAATCATTGTAATATTTGGTGTTATGGTTCGTTAATCATTGTAATATTTGGTGTTATGGTTCGTTAATCATTAAAAGTTTATCATTATGCCTTTGTCCTAGTTCAGTAATCATAACTTTTTATGATTTATTTTTTTACTTTACCAGGCAGGAGGGGGTATCTTGAAATCCATGTACACAGGAAATGCACTAAGCTAACACCAAAAGAATTAAAAGCAATTGCATTAATGTCTCTGGTAACACTTAAGAAGAATTATATCCGATCCTGGGCCCAGCTATATTTTTGAGTGAAAACAACCATTAAAAGTAAAAACAGTGCCATTTTCTACTCACTTTCTGTGCTTGTTGGCCTTATGAGCCTCTTTGATGGTGCTATAAGAGGCTAATAAACCCATAAATCATATCAGAGAAATATACTATTGACTGTCACTTTTTGTGATGACGGAGACCAAGTGATGCAAAAACATTCAATTAAATGCGCCACTGCAGTGCAAAATAATATCAGTGACTTGAGACTATTTTGGGTCGTTAGACATATCTATAAGACGTTTTTATGTCTTTTAAGTGTGTCTTAAGATACACTCACACACAGAATTATGGTGTTAAATTCACTACATATTGAAATTAATGAAAAAAAAAATGACTGACAGCTACTCGACATTTTGTAATCAATCAATTTATTAATTTTTATATAGCGTTTTCGTGTACAGGGCTGGGATAAATGTTAAGAATGAGAGTTCGAAACAGATATTTTTTTTAATGTAATTGTAAAAGGAACTACGATTTGAGCATGTCTTAGTTGTCCATAAAATATCTTCCAATTTTACAGTGGCCAGAGGTATCATATCGTTTTAAAATGTTTTCCGATTCATAGTAATGTTTCTGTGAGAATGGAGCATTGATAAACCCCACAAACGTTCTCTCGTCATTTGTCGTTCGGTAATGTGCTAATAGAAAAAAGGACACTGAACGGGACTGCAGGATAATTATATACAAATATCTGTCTTCACATTTATTTTTATATCGCAATATATTTAATAGTTACTTACATTATTAAACAACTGGTATGCAAAAATTAAGATGATTCTTTTCTACATAATTACCATTTATAGTACTGCTAAATAAGAGCAAGATTCAACCTCACATTCTTTTCTTGATATGAGACAGCAGATTTGAAACTTGCCGCAGGAAAACTCGATTACAAAATTAGAAGTTTACAAATGAGTTGGTACCTGTTCTGCGATAATTAACCAGATTTTCATTTCGAACACACCTTGTCATTAATCACAGTGTTGGCTAAACTAAATCACTAAATTAGTGCTATCAAAATAATACACGTTTTTTTTTTTCCTTTTGTTTCGTTTCTGTTTTTTTTTCTTCTTCATATTTTTTGTCAGACCGCAATAGGAGGCACCTGCCTACATGCCTCCACATAATTTACGGCCCTGCACGGGGTTGAACCCAGGTGCTCGTGAAGAGAAAGCAGTTATTGCCTCTTATAAGACAAACACCATTTTACATGTAATCTTCGGAAAATATATGGTATTGGAAATATTCAACTTCAGACAAAATGGTTGTACAGACACAAATCCATTCTCTAGTTTAAACATATTTTATTTGTGCAAACAGACAAAATGGATAAGACACAAGTTACACAAACTTATGAAGTCTTCTCCGATTTACAATTTTAACTATATATTTTATATGACCATGTACAGAACAAAAGAATAAATTACAATTATTAAACGAAATTTTAGTATAGAAAACAAAAGAAACATGAAAAAGGTAGATAACCATAATGGTTACGAATGGTGTGTGTGCTCCTCAGAAACTAGCTAAACTAAACAATTAAGAATCTGTCAGAACTTCGAATAAAGTCGAATACATTTTTAAAGACAATGTCGTTATCTTCCAACGATAAACCAGATTTACCGCGAGTCAAGAGTTCGATATCAATTTCTTCTACATCCACAATTTGATTTAGATTATCAATTAGTATTACTCTAGCTGCTTCGTATAGTGGACAATCGAGAAAAAAATGCTCAGTGTCCTCGCGAATAGCACGCATCTACATGTAGGATTCAATATGATATTACTTTTATACAGGTCATAATTAAGAAATGATGCTGCGCATCTCAACTGAGTCAGAATTATATTAAGCTTAAGAGGACCGTGAAAAAAGTATTTTGGAGGGAGCTCAATGGAGGAAACGCTTACTCTCTTAAGCTCCCTTTTAAATTGTGATGTAGTATCTAAATTGCTTGTTGTAATGTCCAGATTGTTCCATAACCGTATTGTAGACGGTATGAAAGAATTGTTAGTGTCTACAAAATGGAATGATGATATAATTTCCGTTTCTAAGGGGATATACGGTCGTACTCTGAATAGTGGGTGGAATCATTCTAAAAAAATATTCTGATTCCCAATGTTGCTGAAAAAAATATTCTGATTTTGGTGGAGGAAAAAAAAATAATCTGATTCAGAGTTTTTGTCATATAACCTAATGTTAAATTCTGGAAAAAAAATATTCTCACTCTTGTGTTGTCCGAAAAAAAAATTCTGCTCCCCTGCAAGTTAAATGGTCGGTCCCTTAGTGGTATTGTAACCCTAAGCAGATAAAGTAGGTTCTACACACTAATTAATAACACGAGGTTCGCTCATAATACCACAACTATAATAAATAATATTTATAAGAATGAAAATACGACATTTAAAGTCATTTACTCTCCTATAATTATACAATATTTGATCGTAAAGTAATAATTATGTCATTTTGACCTCATATCACATTAAACAATAATTTAATATCATTATGAAATAGACAATAATAACGAATACCATTGTCTATAATAAGTATGATACTTTCTGCACGTTTAACTAAATGTGAAATTCATATACCGTTATGGCTTTTTACTGGAGGATACCATCGCTGCTACCATAGGGTGATGGTTGAATTTACATCTACCAGTACTTCTCAGCTCTATAGTTGTGAATTCCACCCCGGTTGTGGACAGGTGTACTCGATTCAACTTTATTCATTGACCTACAGGAAGTCGTGGGTCATCTTTGCTAGCCAATGATTACTATCCTCCTCCTCTCTTCTACACGATGGCGGTTTTAAGTGGATGCAAACAGCAAAAGCAGCGACAAATCAGAAAGTGTGTTACAAAAAACACATGTTGTGAAGAAAACATGTAAACTTAAAATGGTCAACTGCAGGCTTTGACATGAGGAACTCCCCCCACCAAGCTCAGAATAATATTTTGACATTAGGTGATATAAGTGCCTTGTGCTGATCCAGTGGATGGCAGTTCGGGGAGAATTCCGAGATTAAAATTAACACCACCAAAGGTGAAGATGGGTGGGAGGTGACAGATCATAACTCTTGGTCTTCTCCGGGTACTCTGGGTTTTTCCACAAATAATACTGTCCAAAAAGATATAATTGAACTCGCTGTATACCCATAATTGTTTAACCATCTCGACATTCAGCCGTATAAAGTTGCAGTTTATAGAGTGAACTTCTTACAAAGTTAGATATTACCCGTCATTCTCTGTAAACATTGTATTATCTCTGGTTTGGACATACGATTGGTGTTTAACGTCACTCTTAACAATATTTAAGTTATAGTGTTCCGGTCAGAATTATTAGAGGAGGAAACCGACAAGTTTTATCACATGATATTGTATCGAGTACACTTCGTAATGAACGGGGTGTGAACTTTAGTGGTGATAGGCACTGATTACACAAGTAGTTGTAAATCCAACTACCATATCATATGATCACGCTTACGACGGTCCCTTGTTCGGACATACAATTTGTAATTGATAAATCATACAACGAACTAAAGTTAAAATGAATTCGAATACAGTTTTATTTCAAGATATATAACAAAACAAAACAGATATATGTAACCAACATGAAGAAGAATATCTGTTGACGGTGAGGGCTGAATTTTGACCTCTGTTGAAAATTGACCTTCGCCTCATGTTTTGCAACACTGACAATTGCTACCAAAACCGCTAAATTTGGATCGTTTTCGTTGAATTGACCCTCTATATTAAATTATGATAATTAAAAGGGTCAGGTTTCAAGGATACAAAAATAAGGAAACATACTAACTAATATTAACCATTCAGTTGTGTTAAATCATACGTATCTGATTTGACACTCCATCTTTTATTTATAAATAGTGACCATGCCCATCATGATGTATGTATTATTAAACATTAATTTATGGTCTCATTAACCGATTCAACCCCGCCATATTAATGTGCTTGTCCGGAGGAAGGACTTTGATTTCCAAGTTGTTTGTTTGTTCTGTTCATATTGGTGTTAGTGTTAAACATCAATGTTTAAAGACTCAATTTTAAAATTAAATGGGTAATGTTAATCATAATGACCGCTTTATAACCTAAAATAGTTCAATCACATATACCTCTCGAGGTCGTTGTGGTCGTGTTCGGGTGGTAGTTGGATTTACAACTATATATGCAATCAGTGCCTATCACCACTAAAGTTGTGAGTTCGAACCCCGTCATGGAGAGGTGTACTCGAAACAACATTATGTGATAAAGTTTGTCAGTGACTTGCGATAGGTCCGTGGTTTTTACCTGGTACTCCGGTTTCCTCCACCAATAAAACTGTCCGCAACGCTATAACTGAAAAATTTTGAAAGTGGCGTTAAACACCTATCCGTAATTCCGCGTACTAAGCTATTAAATCATTTTTTTTTAAATAACCATCTCATCTTATCATTCAAAGAGATGTTCGGAAAATATCAACACCTTGTTTGGAAAGTATTCTGTCTGTTGCGTATGACGAAAGATGGTATCAAATTTTTTTTTTTTTTTTGGCGTTTAGATTTTGGTTCAAAGTTGACTATTCTTTTTCTATTATGCTTTACGATGGCCTTGAACAATGGCTGAGGTCATCGGATCACTTTAATAAAACTTATATTATAACAACTTCTGTGTCACGAAGATTAAATACATTATCTACATTTGTATAATGTTCAAGATTATAGTGGTCTTTATATAAAAATGTAACAATGCTACTCGCCCGTGTTTGTGTGAGTGTTGGCATTTTATTAAAGTGTAGAAAACGTTTACATGACCGCATCATTTCACTAAGATGGTGGTTTGGGCCCATAAAAGTAGCCTAACCGATCCAATCGTAACTACTCGGCCATTCTCGCTACCCTACAAATAACCTCGTACGTAGATAGTAGAAATTCTTCTTAAATTGTTTGCCGGAAGTTAATTATATATAAGCCGTACAAAAATATAGTCCACGAAAATCCAATATGGAAGACATACTAAGTAAAATCTAATCATGCAAAACTAATTAAAACTTTAACTTTTATCCATGAAAATAATTGAAATATAGAAATTTTTTTAAATATAATTGATCAAACTTTCATGTAACTGACATGTGAAAATTAGTGCGATTTATACGCCTAATGCATACAAGGTTATTTGTAGGGTAGCGAGAATGGCCGAGTAATTACGATTGCTAACCGATCCAGGAAAGTGAACAGTCATGTACACAATGTGTTTGTTTGCTAGGGTTATCGATTTTTTTTCTGTCTACGGATTTTCGATTGGAGTTTTGGAGCTGTTCTGACAGTGTGGTATTTTTGGGGTCGTCTCATTACTCCGACAGTTATTACTCCGACAGTCATAACTCCGACAGTTATTTCTCCGACACTCATAACTCCGACAGTCGTTACTCCGACACTCATTAATACTCCGACCATGCATCCCGGACTTATATCCTATTTAATCGCAACTCCAAACAACTATAGGATAATTGTCAATTTTCAGGAATCTTCTTCTTGAGAACCACTAAACGGATTTGAATGAAATTTTGTGTTAATGTTTCTATGAAGGTCCTTAACAAGTTTGATAGTTTTTGAGCCATTTACGAATTTCAAAATGACCACTTGTGAAGGTCAAAATTTTATTGAAACTCTATGGGAAACAATATTTTCATCATCTTCTCGAGAAACACCCAACAGAATACTACCAAACTTGGCACATTTGTTAATTTTATGTGTGTTTACAAGTGTCCTGTGCGGAGTCAATAAAGAAGTGAAGGAAAATAACAACAACAACAAAAAACCAAATCCAATCTTGGCCTTTTATATACAAATCCGGGGAGCACAGACAACAATCTAAAGGGGAAAAACACACAAAATTACGAGCCCAATGAGTTCGACCGAATGCGAGTGAAGCAATTTCTGTCTGAAACTGTTGCAATGCACCCGCAGTATTGGTCGCGGGTAGTACGGATCTATTCAACAAACCTAATTCCGTGCACATATGATGCAATGGTAGGTAGGTGTCGCTCAATTATATATGAGACGACTTGATAACTTGAAAAGGTAGGCCATGTATTTTTGCTATCCTGAATTTTGAGGAAAATATGACGGGAATCGAAGAAACAAACTAATCAGAGAAAGCATTTTTATTAGATCTACATGAAATAATATTTTCTTTTGTAAAATATATTTTGTTGGGCCGCGCTGAAAAGCTCTGAAAACAATAGCGCTGCATACAAAAAAAAAACTTCCGACTCCGGGATAAAAACCATGCCCCTTTCAAGTTAAATGGGCAGTCCCGTACTGCATTTGGATTGCTAAAAGGGCCAGAATTGCAAAGACTATCGGTCACTCTCGAAGTATTAAGAGTCGGAGTAATAAGTGTCGGAGTAATGACTGTCGGAGTATTGAGTGTCGGAGTAATGACATCCCGTATTTTTGTGTTTCATGTTGGTCCAATTGTAGATTCTCTTAGTTTTGAATTAGTAACATTTATGTATGTAAATAACATCTAATTATTTTTTAATCGTTGAATATACATCTCCATGTAGGTACAATAATTTAAAATTTTGATGTGTCATCATGTAATTTCTCCTAAACCGTGTACTCTATATTCCCCGCGTAAATATATCATCGTCTGCCAATATATGTCAATCAAAAGTCACCAGAGCGTGCTTAATTAAGATGACTGATGTATAATAGTGGAGAATCTTACAAGATTGCTGCAGATTTGACATATTTATTGCATTTCGTGAGATGTTAAAGGGAAAATTTCATTAAAAATTGAAAAAAGGCGGGGATATGACCTACTCCAATAAAGACTACCTGATATATCACTAGTTCACACGTACAAGTATTCGTAATACAGCACATAGTCCTGGAATTAATAAGTTATGATTAATGATAATGATTATTTATCTGCATATTATATTTTTTGCATGTAAAGCAAATACAACTTCCAAATAACTAACATGTATGTATATTAAAATAAATAGCGTGGACCCCATTTACACGTGACAATTCTAACGGGGGTTGTCGTGGCCGTGATCGTATGTAATCAGTGGCTATCTCCACTGATGTTGTGAGTTCGAATCTCGATCAGGGCGTAGTTTACAACATTATGTGATAAAGTTTGTCAGTGACTTGCGGCAGGTCGGTGGTTTTCTCCGAGTACTCCAGTTTCCTCCACCAATAAAACTGACCGCCACGATATAAGGGGCCGACCATTTAACTTGCAAAGGGTTTTTTTTTTTCGTTCAGAAATTTTTTTTCGGACAACACGAGAGTTAGAATGTTTATTTATTTTTTGTCGCGCAAAGCGCGAAATTTTTTTTCCAGAATTTTACATTAGGTTAAATGACAAAAACTCTGATTCAGATTATGTTTTTTTCCTCCACCAAAATCAGAATATTTTTTCAGCAACATTGGGAATCAGAATATTTTTTTAGAAGAAAAACCATAGCCTCCTTCCCCCCTCCCCCTGGAAGTTAAATGGTCCGTCCCTAACTGAAATATTGTTGAAAGTAACGTTAAACACCATAATCCTATCCAATCCAAATAACTAGCATATATGTATATTAAGATAAATAGTGTGGACCTCATTCACACAAATTTAACGGGTGCTAGATAATTTACCAAGACTGGTCATCATATCAAGCAATATTATCAATGTATGGTCCAACCATTATCTTATCGCGGAGAGTGAGTATTTGATATATAAACAGAACATGTATGATTGAAAAAACCATAATCAAACATTTTGTTTTTTGTGACCATAACAAAATCATAATCTTTTTCGCTACAAATTGTGACATATTTTTTGCTTAACCTCCACAACGTACACAACGAGTTCTCTAATTGAATCTTCTTTGCATTTTGTTTCAAAGAATATAAATACATTTTTTGCTGAAGCGAAAGTTATTTTTAGTGTCGAGAATATAAATACATTTTTTGCTGAAGCGAAAGTTATTTTTAGTGTCGAAATCATAGTTAATTTTATTGTGTTGATGCTATTGTGTTATGAAAAAACGTTTTTTTCAGAGCCCGCATAGCCATACATACATTAATAATTGTACTACTTAATAAAGGGAGCAAAAAAAATAAATTAATATAAAAAATAAATTAATATATTTTGTAATAAACAAAAAAATAGAAAAATGCAGGAATACAGAAAAAGAGAGACAACTCTTTCCTTTTTAATCCTTTCAATATTCGAGTTGTCTTTCGTAGAATAACATACACGTTACCCGATACGGGAATAACATTTAGTTTCTATAAAAGGACTATGTTTAAAATCCCATTGAATGACAAAAACAAAATAAATATACAATATTAGTGTATTGTAGAAGAATATAGAAAATATTTGTATGAGGCTAAGGAACTGGGAGGAAAATGCGAGGCTTTAGCCGAGCATTTTCCCCCAGTTCCGTGCCGAATACAAATATTTTCTATATTCTTATACAATACACTAATATTGTTTTTATCCTGCAATTTCGGAGTTAGGTAGTGTTTTTATTTAATTTAGAAAAATAAATATTCCTCAAACCTTTCGTGGGCCCCAAAGTAAGTTGTGTGGCGTGTCTTGAAGCTGTATTTGTATATTATACAAAATACAGCACACCTGTATTCGACACATGTTATTTGCTTACTAGAGTGCTCATTGCAGGATAAAAACACACATATGTAATTTGTGAACTCAACATCAGTTATATCAATGTTAATTTGCTGCTATTTCTATAGGAGAAACGTGCAGATTATAAACGTGGTTGTCTTCTAAATTATTTTGATATTTGATTTTGAAATTGATCCGACGGTGTGGTATTTTGTTTTCTTCATACTATGTGGTCGAACGCCAAAATTCATCCTAATTTTAAGGAGATATCAAATTTCTGAAATGTGTTATGGTTCATTATCCATCAACTTCTTATCAGCATCCCTACTATCACAAATTAAGAAAATGTGTTAGCTAATGTCCAGCTATCTTGGCTATTTATATATCACAGACGTTCATTTTAGAATACACTTGGACATGAATAATATTTTGAAAATGATTCAAGAAAATTTTCTTACATACAATGTATAGTATGTAAAATTGAATAAATACAAAAACAATTTTTATATTATTGACCGAAAAATAAGGTTTTGTTTTAAATTTGTTTTAGAATAAAATGTATGAGAGAATTTAAAACTACAACTGTATATATATATATATATACAGTTGTAGTTTTAAATTCTCTCATACATATATATACAGTTGTAGTTTTTACACTGATTTCAAAAATTCATAGAAGGGATGTCAACAGATTAAAAAAAAAACACAGTTTTACTGGTCTTGGACCGGAGGACCGTTGATAAACCAACTAACTTTAACTGATATTTTTATTTTTACCGTCTTTGTACGGTCACCATCATGATTTGGTTGACCGTTTTGGAATATCTGTGTCACAAATAATCACGGATATGTTCCACTTGTCGTAAACACTTCCCGCTCCGTTCCTCGTTTATGAATTATCACTGGATTTGTAACTAGATTAACCCGACGGGTGTCACTAGTGGAGCAGGAACTGCTTACCCTTCCGGAGCATCTGAGTCCCCCCGGTTAGACTAGATTCCATAGAGGGCGTCACAACCTTGTGCAGATGTCACCGGTTGGCCTGGCCGTGGGCAGCAGTCGGTCACCGGCCGATCTGCCTGTCTCAGGGTTGGCCTGGCCGTGGGCAGCAGTCGGTCACCGGCCGATCTGCCTGTCTCAGGGTTGGCCTGGCCGTGGGCAGCAGTCGGTCACCGGCCGATCTGC
>MJUT01040402.1:289731-301570 GCA_002080005.1 Gigantidas platifrons | reverse complement strand
CCAATCCTGTTTGTAATCTACATAAACGACATGCCAGATTGTGTAGCAGCAACAGCCTATCTCTTTGCAGACGACACCAAGCTATATAAAGAAATCAAATCACCAGAAGACAGCAACAGTTTGCAAAGGGACCTGGATAGTTTACAGGATTGGTCCAATACCTGGCTACTAAAATTTCACCCAAATAAATGCAAGGTCATTACGGTATCAAATAAAATGAACATAAATAGGACGTATCATTTATACGATAGTATGGGCAAGGAAATAGACCTAGAAAAATCAGAGGGAGAAAAAGATATTGGAGTATTTGTGGACGATCAGCTTACATTCTCAAGACATATTCAGCAGCAAGCGAATAAGGCGAACAGTATCATGGGCCTCATAAGAAGAACTTATTCATACCTAGATGAGCAGAGTTTCAGATACCTATTCCAGGCTTTAGTAAGACCACACCTTGAATATGCAGAAGCAGTATGGGCACCATCAAAAGTAGGGGAAACAAATGTACTGGAAAATGTCCAAAGAAGAGCAACGAAACAAATTCCACCACTTAAAGACCTAGATTACTCAGATAGACTTAGAAAGCTGAAAATGCCAACCCTAAAGTACAGGCGCTTTAGAGGGGACATGATTGAAACCTTCAAAATCATCAATGGCATATACGATAGAGAGGTCACAGAAAATTTTCTGGAAACGGATCAAAATACAAGAACTAGGGGAAACGACAAAAAACTGAAGAAAAAATACAGTAAACTCAATATCAGGAAATTCTCTTTCACAAACAGAATAGTCGACATTTGGAACAATCTACCAAATGAAGTTATCAAAGTAAATACAGTGAAAAGTTTTGAGATGAACTTGGATAAATACTGGGAAACACAAGAGTTCAAATACGATCACACAGCCAACATCAACCTAATTAGTAAGCCCGGAAGTGACGTAAAGTCGCGGTCTAGCAAAATAGAAGAAGAGGTGGACATAGTGGTGTCAAGCCAGCGTCCACAATCGAACCTAACCTAACCTAACCTAGTACTATGATTACCTCCCTTTAATCAAATTCCTTAAAAAGCATTTTCCTCGATAATTAGTGTTAATTCAACTTTTTGCATTTAATTTTTATATTTTGAAATTGTTATCAATATTAAACAATAACTTTTTAGGTTCATATTTATAAGAATGTTGTAGTTGCAATTATTTAAATTAAATATACCTACCTTGAAGAACTTTTGGATTTATTTATATAATCAACGCCCACTTTTCTATAATTATATTGCCGAACTTCCTACGGTCTTTTCCGAATATTATAATTATACTTCGGTATGTTCCGAATTATTTCGGTCGATTCTAAATTAACATACACACGTCAAATACGTCAAAAAACTATCCAATTAAAAGTTTCTCGATATACGCGAACTGGACGAGAATTCCTTTAATTATTATAAAATCCCGAGATACATCGAATGGTAAATTCGGCCATTTTCTAGCATGTTATTTGCCGATTCCATCCCCTTTCCGTATGACATCCCCTGGTACAAGTCACAAGATTGTTTATAATGTTATCTTGTAACATGAATACGAACAGAAAGTAGGTTGTTTGTTGTTGTGTACATTTATTTTACCAAAGAAAGCGCATTTCGGTTGCGCACAACATTAATCTCAACCGTTTTAAAGTTTGACGATAGGTAATTTTTGAACCATTTCATTTTCATGATATGAATCATTTTGATAATCGATTTTTCCTGAAAATAAGAAGTAGAATTTTGAAAATAATGGTCACCCACAACAACACCTAATCAATCTGACAATCCTGAAACTACCAACAAATGATAACTACATAAGCCATTGAAATCCAGGCTCTGGTTAGCTTAATCTCGTTGATATTACTAATTAGGATTCCGAAGCGAAGGCGCTTCTACATAAGTTCTAGGTTCTGCCTCTGGTATGAGAGGTAAAAAAATGTGAATTATCCAAGTCAACAAGTACCCTCTTAATTCACACTATTTTTAGCTCACATGGCCCAATGGGCCATGTGAGCTTTTGTCATCACTTTGCATCCGTCGTTGTCGTCTGCGTCTGTAAGCTTTTCATATTTTCATCTTCTTCTCTGAAACCACTGAACAGATTTGGACCAAACCTGACAGGGATAGTCCTTGGCTGGGTCCATTTCAAAATTTTGTCCGACAGATCCGCCCTCCATTCAAGATGGCTGCTGTTACTAAAAATATATATTTTTTCAATTGTCCATTGCTGCTTTATTGTAAATCTAAATGAGCTCAAATTTTTACTGCAGCTACATGGAAATGAGTAGTTTAACATTTACTCCTGATTTTTTGTTGAAATTTTTCTTTCAGCCGATTTATGTAAATTAGGCATATTTTGATAAAAGATCACATTTAAATCTTCTTCTCTGAAACCGCTGAACCAAATTAAGCCAAACATGGCAGGGATGGTCCCTGGGTGGTTCCCTTTCATAATTGTGTCCGACAGCCCAACCCTCCATTCAAGATGGCTGCTGTTACTAAAAATAGAAATTTCTTCAATTCTCCATTACTGCTTTAGTATAAGTCAAAATGAGCTCAAATTTTAACTGCAGCTACATGGCAAGGAGTAGTTTAACATATATTCTGGGTTTTTCTGTGAAATTGTTCTTTCAGCCGATTTATACCGATTATACAAGCAAATTAGGCATATTTTGATAAAAGTACACATTTAAATCTTTTCCTCTGAAACCGCGGAACCAAATTAAACCAAACCTGGCAGGGATGGTCCCTGGGTGGGTCCCTTTTAAACTTGTGTCCGACAGCACCACCCTCCATTTAAGAGGGCTGCTGTTACTAAAAATAGACATTTCTTCAATTGTCCATTGCTGCTTTATTATAAATCAAAATGAGCTTAAATTTTAACTGCAGCTACATGGCAATGAGTAGTTTAACATATATTCCGGGTTTTTCCGTGAAATTTTTCTTTCAGCCGATTTATACTGATTATGCAAATTAGGCATATTTTGATAAAAGATCACATTTAAATATTCTTCTCTGAAACCGCTAAACTAAATTAAAGCAAATTTGGCTGGGATGGTCCTTGGCTGGTCCCCTTTCATTATTGTGTCTGACAACCCCGCCCTCCATTCAAAATGGCTGCTGTTACTAAAATAGAATTTTCTTCAGTTGTCAATTTCTGCTTTATTACAAATCAAAATGAACTGAAATTTTAACTGCAGCTACATGTATATGGCAATGAGTAGTTTAACATATATTCTGGGTTTTTCTGTGATATTTTTTCAGCCAGTTTATTCCGTTTAGGAATAATATGAGATAAAAATCACATTAAAATCTTTTGCTCAGAAATTTGAGTTGAAATGATCTTTGGATGGCCCACTTTCAAAATTATGTGTAACACCCCCATTTTCTATCAACTTTAGATGTCAAATTGAAAACCAGGTGAGCGATTACAGGCTCCTGGGAGCCTCTAGTTTATAGGTGTCATGATAAAAATGACTGCTGTGCTGGTCGAGGACCAATTATCGCCATTTTTTATTGATAATATTTTGAAAATATAATTATGGAATATTCCTCAGGTGTCAAGGTAATGTTTTACCTTCAAAATGTCATTTTTTTATCTTTAGATTTTATGCCCATGTGACCCATCATGTTCTTTATATATATATATGTAAGACTCAGATCGACGCCCGGACTCAAATCGACGTCCAATCCTCAAATCGGCGTCCAATTCTCAAATCGACTTTCAATATGACGTCACTGATGTATACTCCAAAATACGTCACACCCGTTAGGACATGGTTTTGAAACAATGATGGAGAAGGGACAAGACCAGATTCAGAGTATCGTGATATAACCCTAATCTTAACTTAGCCTTAGCCCTAACTCTAAACCTAACCTTAACCCTAACCTTAACCCTAAGCCTAGCCTTAAGCATAACCCTAAACCTAAGCCTAACATATTCCTAACCCTAACCCTAAACCTAAACCTAACCTTAACCTTAACCTTAACCTTAACCTTAACCCTAACCCTAAACCTAAACCTAACATATTCCTAACCCTAACCCTAAACCTAACCTTAACCCTAAACCTCACCTTAACCCTAAATAATATTAATGAATGGGAAAATGATTTAAAAACACAAAACAAAACAACAACTTTAAGAAACAGATATAAAAAAAAACACGTGTAATGTAGATATGCGAGTTTGGAAAGGACGCCGATTTGAGAATATTCTAAAATTGGACCGTGATTTGAGATAATGACGTCAGTGGACGTCGATCTGAGTCTATCATATATATATATAGTCAATGGTTTTATTTTATTTCTTTGGAATATGCAAAGATACAAACTTATAAATTTGTTGTCTAGCTCTAAACTTGTCACAGTTGTCTTCTTCAAAAATTGGTTAAGCAATTCATATATGCTTTTGCATGAATGTAATTTGGCGATAATTGACCCTCGAACAGTAGCATTTGCTCAAACTGTGACAGACTGTTACGTTTGAACAGTGATCAAAGATACTCTAATGCCCTAAATATGCATTTAGGCAACCGTTTCCTTAAACTTTGATTACACTTAGGTTTATAAAGTATTCTATTGTAGATTTGAGATTTAATGTCTGTTGTGCCATTTTTAAAAAAAATATTGTTTTCCCTATTGGAGTCTTTGTGGAAAAGGAGTGACGACAGTGTTTGGGATATGCAGGTTTACTGATGCACTAAAATATCTTAAATGAGGACTTCTTAGACTTAGGACATAGCACAAGGTACAAATACTGCTGTTACTCCCTTTTCACATATATTCCTACTGAAATAAATTTAAAAAAAAACAACATCAACAAAAAACTATCAGGGAAGCAAGCCCTCCCCCCCCCCCCTCCCAAAAAAAGAAGAATAATATAAACTACAAAATTAGACCAAATTCTTTTGCTTCGATTTAGAACATACAATGTATTAACTATAATTTTTTTTTTTTTTTTATTAATTTTGCATTTTATTTTTATTTTTCAGCAAAAGTAACCAAAAAAATACCCCAATAAAAATAAAAAAATCAATGAATTATAACAAAAACTAGTGAATTAGTTACGTCATAGCATCATTGATGTTGGGACCATCAAGGTCGTGATCATATGGTATATGTAACTGAATTTACAACTACCAGTGCAATCAGTACCTACCACCACTAAAGTTGTGAGTTCTAACCTCGTTCATGGCGATGTGTACTCCATACAACATTATGTGATAAAGTTTGTCAGTGACTTGCGACATATTGGTGGTTTCCTCCAACAATTAAACTGACCGTCGCAATATAGCTGAAATATTGTTGAAGGTGGCATTAAACACAATAAACATAAACCATAATCTTGTAAAGTGTACAAACGTGGAGTGGAAAGTACAGCATTTCCTTTAAAGACCTTGATCTCTGATTGAGAATACACGAAAACAAATAAAATGTAAACTGATATTATTTATTTTACTAAAACAATTATAATCACATATAACATTAAAGGGGCATTATCTGCCAAATCGTAAATTTTTGTTACCCATAAAAACTATCAGATATGATTGATGCCTTAATAAAACGTGTTTCTGTAACTTATAAATGTTATGCAATGTACGTGCATCGGGGGAAAAACGTGTAACTGCTCGTGTTTTGAGATCGATCAAGAAATGTACGTCATCTTATTAATTATCGACATTGTTTACGGAGTTTGTCAAATCGTCATTAAATCAGTACAACAATGCCCTTATTTCTTATTTTTTGTGAATCTGCTTTTAGTCAGTGTTAATTACGGACAAAGAACCATGCAAGTTGGCAGTTAATAAGTGACAAAATACAAATTATTTGTTTATACCTGTCACTAGTAAGGTCAATTGCATACGGAAAAACCGAGGTCAAATTATTTGCTTGCAAGCAATTAAGTAATCGATGGTAATTTTCGTTATCAAAAGGAGGAAAGTGGTTTGATAAGCTGTTTAATGTGAAATATTTACCTTTATTTCATCATTTTAAAGCTATTTACCAATTTCCAAAGCATATAATTTTTTTGTCAAAATCGTAGCTAATGCCCCTTTAAAGCACTATAATAATTAGTCCTTTGATATATTGACTTGATATTTGGTATGTGGCTATATCTAGATGAGTTACAGTTTAAATTCGAATTTCGTTCCAGTCGAATGATTTTTGGCTGAGTTATGGCCCTTGAACTTGTATTTTTTGTTCAAATTTTAAGTTTTCTGGACCTTTTTTTGACGTCCTTTGATATATTGACTTGACATTTGGTATTGAGCTATATCTAGATGAGTTACAGTTTAAGTTCGAATTTCGTTCCGATCGAATGATTTTTGGCTGAGTTATGGCCCTTGAACTTGTAATTTAAAATCTAGTCACTGCAAGGTGATACTTCTAATATTTTAGGTCCTCTGATTTTTGCGGCCGATTGTTGATACAATATTTATAAGACAGTCGGCACAATATCGTAATGTTCATAATCTGTCAACCAAGCTTCAACAGATGTGATACATCTGTGTAGCGGTTGATATCAATTCCCATTGTTGCAGTCTATATTTAAGTTGGTCCAGTCTTGTATCAATGCTACAGTATTTGAGAAATTACAGAGATAAGCTTCAGTTCAGATTTTGTTAATGGTCATCATGTTTGCTGCACGACTAGAAATAATTTGCATCCATAAATAATGTTTAATGATATATTATATAAGCTGATTATTAGGATGTGCATTTCAAAATTGAAATTAAAAATATTTATTCAAACTGTTCAGATTATGTACATTGCACTTTAAATTTATCCTAAAACTCACTTTGCATATAGATAAAAGTTTTCAAAAAGTATTTTTTTCCTTTTCATTTATTTAAACCTTATACATACATATACTGAAACAATTTATCAGGTATTTTGGTCAAATCCACACCTAATTAATGTTAAATAAATAATCCTACAGGTAAAAAATTAACGTTGGATAAATGGGAATACCTGATTTTCAAAAGTTGAATAAATGTGTACAGTCAAACCTGCCCTAAAGGGCACCTCTATATAGCAAAGCACTGTCTATAAAGGGCACCTCTATATAGCAAATCACTGTCTATAAAGGGCACCTCTATATAGCAAATCACTGTCTATAAAGGGCACCTCTATATAACAAATCACTGTCTATAAAGGGCACCTCTATATAACAAATCACTCTATAAAGGGCAGCCTCATTTTTCCCATTAATGAATAGTGCATATAATTTTAACCTGTATATAAAGGGCACCTGCTCATAAAGAACACATTTTCAGGTTCCCTTGAGTGCCCTTTATAGACAGGTTTGACTGTACATGTATATCTAAAGATCTTACAAATGTATAAAGGAGAGGGATATTGATGTTAGGGTTTCGTATGTATGGTTGACCTTTATACAGAACATACTTTCCACATGTAATCGTCTGCTAATTTTTTGCTTCTGTAATTAGATGATAAACTTCATTTATAGGAATAAATGTCAGACTTTACTGGAGAAGAGTTGATACAAGCTGCCATCTATGATCAGTATGACCTGTTGAACTGTCTGTTGGAGGGAGAATGTAGAGGTTATCTGAACAAGACAGATCGTTGTCACAGAACAGCCGTTTATACTAGTGTTTCTAACAATAGCTACAAATGTTTACAAATACTCTTAAAACATGGAGGTAAACATTAATTTCTAGTCAATGCTTAACTCTTACACTATTATTTAATAATTTCATGTATATAAAAAATCCTTATACAAATGTTGCAAAATTTTTGGCAGGGTTGAATATAGTTCAAATTGGGTTGATTTAGTATGGTGAAATAACAGGTCAGGTGGTTGGATATGAAATAAGGGTGACTACTTTGTGATTGAACTCCTCGTACAGTAACAGTTTGCCACCAAATGATTTCAAACCTTTACACAGTTATAGAAGATACATGTATATGCATGACTTTTAAACGCTGATAATCAAATTTTGACAGAAAATACATTTTGTGTGACTGTTTGAATTTATTCGTTTTACAAAAACATTTTCAGTAGACAATACCAATTTTGTGCTATGAACTCCTTCCATAGTTTGCATAGCAGCTCTTTGAAATCTGATAGAATGTTTATTGTTTACACACATATTGAGGATTAGGTTTATGGTGTTTAACACCACTTTTAACAATATTTCAGTTATATCGTGGAGGTCAGTTTTATTGGTAGCAGAATCCAGAGTACCCGGAGAAAACCACTGACTGGTCACAAGTCACTGACAATATCACATAATGCAGCAGTCTGTCAAGCGACTCCTGATTTTCCTTATTTTTCCTGATTTTGAGCTGTTCCTGATTTTTTCCTGAATTTGTTAGATAAACTCCTGATAACTCCCGATTTTGAACTTTTTCCCCACAAAAAAAAAATAACATAATAATATGTTGAAATTATGTTAGTGTAAAGCATCTTATCAATAAAAGGAGGTGAGGAAAATGGCCTATTAGTAAGACCTTTTAGCCTGCCAATTACATTAATTTCTGACATTCTGATAATGACCTTCATCTGGAATCAAAAACACCATGCTTAAATTTATTTATTATGACCTGAAAGCTCTTAGAGGGGAGGAAGGTGGCCGGCCATTTTTGGGGTTTTTTGTATGGTTTTATCACTTTTTATATAAAAAGAATTCCTGATAATCTCCTGATTTTTAACTAAAAAAAATCCTCCTGATTTCCTAATTTTTTTAAGCCAAAAAGTGCTTGACAGACTGCATAATGTTGTTTTGAGTACACCTCGCTATGAACAGGGTTCAAACTCACAACTTTAGTGGTGATAGGAACTGATTGCACAGGTAGTTGTAAATCCAACTATCATATGATCACGACCACGATGGCCCCTCGCACATATTGAAGATATATGTACAAAAATGTACCTAACATTATCAACTTGCATTGAAAACTTGCATTAAGATTGTGCACTTGTTGAACTACTTGTCTGTGTTGTTGAAAACTACTCCATATGTGTTAGGGATATTGATTTTGTCTCTGTTTTTATGATTCTTCGATTTTCTTAGGATTTCTATAATTTGATGGAATTTTTCATATTAAAATTGTGAATAAATGCTACTACATGTACATGTACCAATAAATTTATAACAATTAATACATGTACATGTACATTGTTTTGTACAGCATGTGAATACATATTATAAAAAAATTAAAATAAATGAGGCCTAATTCATATTTTGTTATAAATGGAGTTCAAAATATAGCACAAATTGATTAGTTAAATAGAAGATAATGATTAAATATATGTACATATTAAATAAACAATACTTCCTTACATAAAACCAAGGAAAAGAAATACATGTACATGTATATATAAAGATGGTTTGAAATCTATGTGTATTATTCCTTTGTTGTTTGTTTGATGGTGTTTAATGCTACTTTCAACAATATTTCAGTTATATTGTGGCAGTCAGTTTTATTGGTGCAGGAAACCGGAGAACCCGGAGAAAACCACCTGCCTGTCGCAAGTCACTGTCAAACTTTATCACATAATGTTGTACACCTCGCCATGATCGAGATTTGAACTCAGAACATCAGTGGTGATAGTCACTGATTGCATAGGTAGTTGTAAATCCAACTACCATACGATCACGGCCACGATGGCCCCTGTATTATTCCTTTGATCTCACCGAGTGATATTGTGTCAGTATCAACAAACTAACTGAGATAATGAAAATGATTGGTGAGTGTGACATCAAACACACACTATGACATCACAGATAAAGACAATAAGATCAGTTCTGAAGATCTTGACATACATTATCACTAGTATCTCAGCTCTGCCTACTGAAGTCGCTTTCATAAATGATAATGCCTGTCTCAACCTTCAATACTGCCATTATTCTATATATATTATTAAAGCATTTTAAATATTTTACAGCTGATGCTGATATCCCTGCCAATGAACAGTTTAATTGTATGGTATGTATTAACAGAAGAAATTGTCTTCTGGAAAAAGAAAACCAAAATTTTCTGAAAATAGAAATACTAGATGTCAAATTTACTGAACCCTAAAATAAATGAAGGTTGCTATTGTTTTAAATGATTCAGGTTTTGTCAGTTAGTTATGAAAAGTAAGCACATAAAACATATCATATTACAAACAATATCAACAAGAATCATGCATTTTGTGTTTTCAGATTCATAATGTTTTCTTGTAAACTACTAAAATGTCAAATGAATTCAACTGATAAATAAGACAATAAACACAGTCATCTAAAGAAAATTTTCTTCTGCTGGCGAAGTGGGTTAAATTCTCGCCCTATATCAGCTGAAGTTGCCCTCCCTTGAATCCAAAGGGAAATTAAAGTTGCCTTGTTTCTTTTTGGAAGTCGCTCCTTTCTTACAAATAATTCATTTTATGGTAAAGCTGATTGACAAAACAATTGTAATCAATGGGAAAATACAGAAGAATAAAAGCAAGTTTTTTTTTTCAAGCAATAAAGAAGTTCTGAAAAGAATAATTATACATGCATATTACATACGGTAATTGATCTTCTCCTAGTTGTGCAATATTAGATGTTATAAAATGATTGTTCAGTGTGTTTAACATAATGTAAATTACAAGTTTATACAACAATGGCATGAGACCTCACTCCCTGCAGTCTTACAACAAATTATATACACTATAATTGAATTACATCACCACAGTTACAAAGTAAGACAAATACACACATTTAATCTTTTGTGTATGAAAGAGAATTGAAACAAATTGTAACAAATATTTTTGTTATTCATCAACCATAACTATAAAATTGATAAGGAATTTCTGGTTATATATTCAGACACCTCTTCATTTGGCTATTTTGGATGGGAAGAAGCGTATAATTCAACTGTTGTTGGACCATGGTGCTGATATCAATGTCAAAGATGCTACAGGCTTGTCTCCCATAGAATTAGCAAGAAATATTGAAGTTCAAGAAGTAGTATTTATGGTTGAAACAGAAATGGGTAAGAAATATTGTTTTGACTTAAATTAGCAATTAAAATATTTGATAGTGAAATATCTGATTGTTGGTTATAGGAAAAATGAATAATGCTAATAAAAGTTAAATATTTTGTTTATGAAAGAAATTAATATTCAAGATGACTGCCAGAGACTTGAGTAAATCAATATCCTAGATGGCTGTCAGAACTTGAGTAAATCAATATTCAAGATGGCTGCTGTATCTTGAGTGAATCAATATTACAGATGGCTGTCAGCACTTGAGTAAATCAATACTCAAGATGGCTGTCAGCACCTGAGTAAATCAATATTCAAGATAGCTGCCCTATCTTGAGTGAATCAATATTCCAGATGGCTGTCAGAACTTGAGTAAATCAATATCCCAGATGGCTGGCATGACTAATTATGTTTTCTGTCCTTTAATGATTTTCCACCAAGATTTGAGACCACCTTGTTAGTATGGTCAGTTCTATGGAAACATTTATGATTATTAATTTTATACATGAAAAATCCCTTTCTATTTCACAAAAGAAATCCTGTTATTTATTGTCATATGTGTAATTAAAGAGTTGTATGTTTCTGACTTATTATTGTTATTTGTTTTGTTAGCGAGAAGAAACAAAGACATAGATACTGTAGGACAAGGTAAAATGTTATTAGATACTGTAGGACAAGGTAAACTGTTATTAGATACTGTAGGACAAGGTAAACTGTTATTAGATACTGTAGGACAAGGTAAACTGTTATTAGATACTGTAGGACAAGGTAAACTGTTATTAGATACTGTAGGACAAGGTAAAATGTTATTAGATACTGTAGGACAAGGTAAAATGTTATTA
>MJUT01040402.1:270881-288544 GCA_002080005.1 Gigantidas platifrons | reverse complement strand
GTAGGACAAGGTAAAATGTTATTAGATACTGTAGGACAAGGTAAAATGTTATTAGATACTGTAGGACAAGGTAAAATGTTATTAGAATAGATACTGTAGGACAAGGTAAAATGTTATTAGATACTGTAGGACAAGGTAAAATGTTATTAGATACTGTAGGACAAGGTAAAATGTTATTACATACTGTAGGACAAGGTAAAATGTTGTTAGATACTGTAGGACAAGGTAAAATGTTATTACATACTGTAGGACAAGGTAAAATATTATTAGATTCTGTAGGACAAGGTAAAATGTTATTACATACTGTAGGGCAAGGTAGAATGTTATTAGAATAGATACTATAGGACAAGGTAAAATGTTATTAGAATAGATACTGTAGGATAAGGTAAACTGTTATTTGATACTGTAGGACAATTTAAACTGTTATTTGAGAGCACAGAGAGCTCTACAGCAACATGGGCATGCAACACACAGTTGGGTCTGCCTAATGATGAGATTGAAATCCTTTCGTCCGGAAATTGATAAAAGTTGGTGTGTAATATATTTCAAAAGTCAAAGTCGATAGATGGTTGTCTTAAGTATTTTTTCTGGAATTTTGTTTTTATGTCAACAATAAATTTTGCCAATCTATTATTTTTTTTGGCATAAAAAATGTTAGGGTCGGTGGGTCGATCGGAAACACACATATTTTTTTTTTGGCCTTGGCAAAATGAATTATTTGAATCATTTTTTAATGAATTTTAACAAGAAAGTAAAGTCTTGAAGTTATTTTTGTATTTGTTTATAAAAGACAAAATTATGCTGACAGCCACGAAATGCATGTCTATCCTGTTACCGACACAAGATCCACACAACAATGATTTCTCTCTGCAAATACGGAACTCTTCTATGATGACGCCAGAAGTACACAGCGTCTTCAAAATGGCAACCAGAATGTTAGAAGACACGGGAACAAAATTATAACAAGAAAAGTGAATAAAAATGAGAGCGTACTCTTTTAAAATGTCTATCATGTTACCAACAAATTTATACCTAAACACGAAATTACATCCTTAAAAGGACCCCTAACTGTTTGGAAACAAAGAACACTAAACCAAAAAAGCAAACACCGATTTATGGGGAGCAGTTATTTCATTACAGCATCAATAAACTTATAAATTTGTCTATCCTGTTATCCTCATGAATAAAGTAACAGGATAGACTGATTTGGTAACAGGATAGACAATTAAGTATCTGCGAATCTAATCAAATAGTTGAAAGTGTGTTATGATATGTACTTTAATTACAAGGTGTGAAACATTTCATACTTCACACCAAAAAAGCAAACACTGATTTACGGGGAGCAGTTATTTTACTACAGCATCAATAAACATATAAATTTGTCTATCCTGTTACCATGTAAAGTAACAGGATAGACTGATTTGGTAACAGGATATATAAATGTCTGTTCGTGTTACCATAAACAATATCATTTTACTAAGCTTATATGTAACAAAGCCACTTCATATTAGATTGATTTAAAAGACAAATATAAACTGAATGTTAGGAAGTGCTTCAATTGGATTTGTATTGCCTGTAGTCGTTTTTACAGCAATCAAAAATCTATGTTTAGCCGGGGTTTTTTTTCAGGATGCAATATTAAGTACATTTTTATTTTGTTACTGCAAAGAAATTAAATATTTTTAAATTGTTTCCTGAAAGACCACTAACATATCTTTGAGAAATAAGTTAGGTACATATTTTACACATTTTGTCTCTTAATAGTCAAAAAGTTCTCTTGACTTTGGTAACAGGATAGACAAAATAATGCACCATCTGTCGAAAATTTGTCAATAATATTTTCATATAATGCCATTAAGATTGCATATTTTAGTATGTTGTTCAAGAAGTATCATTTGTTTTGTTCGTTTAATAAATATGATATTTTAAGCAAATTGTTTTTTTCAACCTTGCAATTTCAAAAGGAGACATTTTTTGAAAATGACCCATATATGACTTTGAAGATCCATGCCATGGCTTGGGACGTCTGGACCCCCCTTTTTCCACAAAGTTGAATTTCACTAACTTTATTTTTTTCCCTTAAATACTTTGTTGAAAAAGGGGGGTCAACTGGGAAAAGGGGGGTCCAGACGTCGAGTGCCTGTGCTTGGGACAGGCACACAAATGTGAAGGTGTTGTGTGGGGATGTGCTGTTACTAAGAAAGTCCATATTGGTTTATGTAGTGGGTCTATGTTTTAAGGAAATAAAGCATTCTTCACATAATTACATTTCTTTCATTGTATCTACAAAATAATACAGGAAGCACTTGATCAACTTCTACAAATACTCTTGTGAACAATTTCCTGGTGATATGAGGGGCAAATGTAATTGATGCACTTACATAAGCTAAATATATTATAGATATATATAATTATTTGGGCCATATCATTTAGGGAACACCATTTAACTTTTAGGGGGCTATTTTGTTTTATGAAAGATGGTTGATGGGACATACATTGTAGTTTTAGTTTCAGAGGGCCTCATGTGAGATTTATTATTATTATTATTATACCCCCCGCAAACAAAGTTTGGGGTGGTATATAGGAATCACCCTGTCTGTCCGTCCGTCCATGTACCTTGTAAGTGCAACTCCTCCTAAACGGCTTATTGGATTTTTATGAAACTTTACACACTTGTAGTACACTACCTGCAGATGTGCATGAAGGAATATGGTTGCTGTCCAAAATTTAAAAGGGGAGATAATTCAACTTATACTGTCCGTCCGTCCATGTACCTTGTAAGCGCAACTCCTCCTAAACTGCTTATGATGTTTAACGCCCTTTCAGCAATATTTCAGTTATATCGTGGCAGTCAGGTTTATTGGTGGAGGATACCACAGTACTCAGAGAAAACTATCGACTTGTTGCAGGTCACTGACAAACTTTATCACATAATGTTGTATCGAGTACACCTCGCCATGAACGGGGTTTGAAGTTACAACTTTAGTGGTGATAGGCACTGATTGCACAGGTAGTTGTAAATCCAACTACCATACATTATTACGATCACAACCACAACCATGACGGCCCCTCCATTCAGTGTGCTCCCATATTCAGGATAGTTTGCAGTATGAAGTTTTTTATTCATAATCTAATAGATTTGATCAGTTTAATATATGATTGTTAGAAGACAAGATGTTTAGTTAAGGTTGTACCTAACACTACAGGGAGATAACTCTTTAAAATCAGTTGAACGTTTTGATCATATGATGTTTGTATGCAGATTTCAAGCATCTCGGTGATCAAAACCACAGAGAGGAAAGCTGCTATGTGGCTATTGAATTTATAGCTCTGAGTAGTTGGTTGGAATTTGTTAAAATTTTGATATTTATTACAGTGGATATTTTCAAACACACTGCCAAAAAAATAAGAAAATTAAACGAGCAGATCGAATTTTACCTGAAGTGTAAGGTACCACCTTAAGAAGTGGTTTATATTTACAGATTTCCTAGAAGCTTGTCGTGAAGACGACCTAACAGCCATGAAAACTTTGTTAATGAAGAGTAACAGTTGTGCTAAATATCTAGTCAACCAGGTGATGGAGGGTGGGATAACTCCATTGCATTTG
The DNA here is from genome assembly GCA_002080005.1 of Gigantidas platifrons. Classification (NCBI taxonomy): domain Eukaryota; kingdom Metazoa; phylum Mollusca; class Bivalvia; order Mytilida; family Modiolidae; genus Gigantidas; species Gigantidas platifrons. Next base: position 284,937 of record MJUT01040402.1, on the reverse strand, counting down.
TAAGTAACACTAGAAAACACACAGTAGATTCTCATCATTACTGAATTCAATCAGTGAATATTAAAATTGATGTTCAGTAATTTTGTCACTTGTGAACTTTTTTTTAGACATTGTTACGCTAACAAATTTCAAATGAGGATTATTTTGTGACTGAATAGTCTTCTTATTACTGTACCCAGTTAATTAATTCTACGGAATTGAAGGAGAATTCTGATTTAATTTAAGCTAATTGGATACGAATTCTGACATTGCTTTGACATTTCAAACCAATAATGACCTTGAAAGAACTTCTTATTGATTGATGTAGGTCATAAGTTCTAGCCCAGTCATGTCAAAGCAAAGACCATAAAATTGGTATTAACTGATTTTTAGCTTAACTTGTAGCATTTTAAGGAAAAAGAGAAAAGATGGATTTATAATAAGGATAATGTGTCTGTGTTTGAGCAACATGTCTACTAGTGGACTGTAGACGTGTCGGTAAGCTATACCTATAGAAATCCAGCACAAAGTGTCTAGTAGTACCAGATGCATATCATCGTCATCATCTCATTTTCAACCAACTCAGTAGAGATATCCAATTTATAATTTTATGAACTATCATATCACTTCCATCTCAAAAAATATTATTTACTATTGATCTAATTTGGAAATATGATTCTTAATAGTAACATTTCTTATTCATAAATTTTTTTGTAGGGCAACGGAAAAGAAGAATTTTGAAATGGTGAAGTGGTTATTGGATGAAGAGGCTGATCCTAAGATGTTAGCTGACAATGGTTATGCTCCAATACACAGAGCGTGTGAAGCTGGTTGTATTGACATCATACAACACTTCCAACAGGTATACAAAAATCTATTGTATAATATTTGTAGGTACATGTAATTGTTTAATAATGAAAATAGTAATGATAGCTAAATGAAAGGGTCAGGGTAGGAGGGGTCTCATCCCAATTTCCTGTGAAATTAATTGACCCATCCCAAATTCCTGTGGTATTGATAATAAATTTTCATTCTAAGATGATCTAGAATACCTATAAGTTTTAAATTATTTTGGATTTGAGGGTTACTGTAAAGGTAAATCTAGAAACTGCTGTCTAACATGATAAATTGCATTTGAAAAAATATTTCTTAGGATGTAATTTGTTTTAGACACACCAGACATGAAGTGTAATGTACAAACCACAGAGAACACATGTCTGGAAGGAATAACAGATCCAATAGAATTAATCTGTGAAAGAATTTTTATAGAACCTTGTTGAGCTTGAAGTTTTTGAGGATACAAGATATTTACACTGTTTATCTTAGTGATATGAGTTACCTTCAATTATAGGAGGTTAGGGTTAGTGTTATGGTGTTTAGTGCCACTTTCAACAATATTTCAGTTATACTGTGGCGGTCAGTTTTATTGGTGGAGGAAACCAGAGTACCAGGGTAAAACCACCATCCTGCCGCAAGTCATTGTCAAATTTTATCACAAAATGTTGTATCAAGTACACCTCGCCTGAGTTAGATTCAAACTCACAACTTTAATGGTGATTGGCACTGATTGCATAGGTAGTTGTAAATCCAACTACCATACGATCACGGCCATGGCAACCCCTTTTCAATTATTAGAGATCAGAGATACTGGTCAGCCAGTAGTTCTTGCCATGATACAATTCCTGCCATCTTGTCAATTTCAGTTCAGTGCATGTACACAAATTGTTAAGTTAAGGTCTGCATGGGAATTGTCAAGGTAGCATCTATATTTTCTATAATACATGTATTATAATGTTTCAGCTTTGTCCAGATGTTGTTACCATACAGATTCCTGATGGCAAATCTATTCTTCATATATGTGCTCAGTCAGGACAAGTACAGGCCATAAAAACCATTCTAGAATATCAATATCCTTCTGATGTCCTCAAAGAATTTGTAGATGATGATTGCCGTTATAACCTTGCCTTAGACATAAATGGGATAGACATGGATGGTCAGACTGCATTACACGTTGCTTGTGAACAGGGAGAAGTAGGCATTGTTGAGTTTCTGGTCAAATTTAAAGTTAAGCCCAAATGGAAGCCTAACAAACTGAGAACTCGAAAATCTTTAAGGAAAAGCAATCCAGCGAATACTAGTGTATCAAAGGATGAAGTTTACTATCCACTGAAGGTTAACGCTGTCAATAATGCAAGAGTAATGCCACTACACATCGCAATAAAGAATGGCTTTGGTCAAATCATCAAAAAGTTATTAGAGGCCAAAGCTGATGTGAATTCAGTGGTGAAGGAGAATGGTAAGGAGAGCACAGCACTAATGTTAGCTTGTATGCTGGGTGAGAGTTATATAATGGATATATTGTTACAGTATAATGCTACTGACTATGACAGAAAAGTATTTAATTATGCCAAGGATAATAAGCCAACATTATTATCTATTCTGTTGAAGTATCGTACATCCAGAGATAATGAATTTCCTATCAACAAGTCGGGAATGAGGAAAGCATATTTAGAAAAAGTATTTGTAGAAACAGATAGTTTTGATAGTCTCTCATCTATGAATGTCAATTACAAGAAAACATTTCCATCCTCTGGAGTTCATATTAAATGGCAGGATTTGAAGCACATATCATCAATTGAAGATGAAGACCTTAAGAATATTGGCTACCATCACAACCCATCAATGCAGACAATCAACAGTAGATTTGCTCTGTATGCTATTACAAAGATAGATGTGTCAGGAAATAATCTGGGAATTTTGTTTCCAGAAAATTTATTAAAATTGCCATCTTTACATGTTTTAGATGTATCTAGAAATAGTATTAGTACATTTGGAACTGGTTTTCAAACTGAATGTGACCTTTTACAAGAATTACGATTAGACAATAATCAAATAACTGATTTACCTTCTTACATTTTCAAATTTGAGAAATTGAAGGTACTATCAGTAGCACACAACTTTCTCAAAGAAATTTCACCAGAAGTTTGGGTCATGCCATCTTTAATAGTATTAAATTTGTCTGAAAACAAACTAGCTGTGTTATCTCCCCCTAGTACAGGGAAAACTTGTGTGAAACCAGAACAATCCAAACGTCAGATATTATTGTCTACACCTAGTATAGACACAGGAAGTTTGGTCTCAGAAAATGACATTCAACATTCAACAGTTTGGTCAACTCAACTAAACGTTCTTGAGACAGAATTTGACCTTATTAATGATTCAGATCGTCAAAACTCAGGACTACAGGATGTAAATCTCTCATATAATGAACTTCAGGATGTTCCACCATGGCTTGCCTGTGTGGCTCCATTCTTAGAAAATCTGAATCTGTCTAACAACTGGATTAAAGGAGTAGGAATGATCAAGATTTATCCTCAACAGCTGAAGACATTGGATTTGAGTCACAATAGAATTACTGATAACAAACAGTTTCAGTACTTCACAGATGATGATCTTACATGTTACAGTCCAAAGATATCAACTGGGTAAATATTACAGGATGTATATAATAAGAACTGCTACTCATTTTTAGTTCACCTGATCCAAAAGGTCATGTGAGCTTTTGCCATCACTTAGCATCTGTCATCTGCCTGCTGTCTGTAATCTTTTCACATTTCAATCTTCTCCTCAGAAACTACTTGGCCAATTGGAACCAAACTTTGCATCAATGATAATAAGAAAGTTTTCTACAAAACCTTCTCATTTCCTTTTTATCTGACAAAAAACATGGCTGATATAGGCATTCTTATTTCTGATTGGCTAATATACAAATAATTTTTCTCCTCTGAAACTACTGTACCAATTGTAACCAAACTTTATAGGAATGATGTTTATAAGGTCTTCTGAAAATTTCTCATTTTATTTTGATCGGACAAAATCTTTGCAGAAATGGTTTTTGGATAGTCCCCCCAAAAAAATCCTCACTTCTTTCTAATTCGACATCCAATATGGCTGAATGACTGAATTCCATGGTGGAATGTTCATTGGATATGTTTCCTGTTGATCATCAATCCAAACATTGTAAGAACTATTCTTTGATTTATGACCTCTTGTTACCATTTGACACATTTACAGTATTATAGATAAAAAGCTGTTTAAAATTAAATATGTACATGAATAACCAGGTGAGGTTCTATTTATGTGTACAGTCAGAGACATAGCGTGATAAATCACTGTGATAGACATATCACTCTTCTTAGTGATACTGATACAGTACAGTCAGAGACATAGTGTGATAAATCACTGTGATAGACATATCACTCTTCTTAGTGATACTGATACAGTACAGTCAGAGACATAGCATGATGAATCACTGTGAGAGACATATCACTCTTCTTAGTGATACTGATACAGTACAGTCAGAGACATAGCGTGATAAATCACTGTGATAGACATATCACTCTTCTTAGTGATACTGATATATTTGTGGGGCTCAGGTGGCTCAATGAGTTAGGTTGCTGGATCTAACAACTCGTACAAGCCTATCACCAATATGGTGTGGGTTCGCGCCCGGCTTTGTAAATTACAAAAAGGGTTGCACTCGACTGGCAGCCGTAAGTGATAAGGTTTACCAGTTGCTTGCCCATGGTCGGTGGTTCTCTCCGGGTACTCCGTCTTCTTCCACCACTAAAACTGGTCACTTTGATATAGCTGAAATATTGTTGAATGCAGCATTAGACACCAAAAATCAATCAATCAATCAACTGATATATTTTTTGGTCTGTTTAATCTATTTACTTATTTTGATATGCCTTTTGGGTGATAGATTTTTGAAGATATATTTATAGAACAAAAGATACATCCAAATTACCAAGATGAGTGATACGTCTATCGCAGTGATTTATCACGCTATGTCTCTGACTGTACTGTATGTGTACAGCTATGTGTTGGTGATTATGTGCTCCAGCATATTATGTATGGTCTTCCCTGCCATATACTGCCGCTTACATTTTCAAACCTAATATATAAACCATATGGAAATAAAAGTTTGAATTCAAGGATAATGCACCAAAATTTAACCTCTGATGAAAATAGCTGATTAATATTAGTCTGTCTGTACTTTTGCTAAAGATTTTATTTACAATTGGAAAAAGGAAAATTTAACAATAAAAGAAAATGTTTGTCATTCATTAACAATGCATATAACATTCATATATATAGAATTATCACTAGTTATTATATAATTTGTTCAAGCCACGATATATCTAAAAAAAAAACTGCTAAAGTTGGCATTAAACACCAATCAATCAATCAATATAGAATTATCCTTATGCAAACTGCTTAGTTTTTAATACTGAGAGAATATTGCTGATTGTAGATCTCGGCCACCATCGAGAGGAAGTTCTGGGAATCGAACACTTGCTACTTATTCTCACCACACATTAAATGGCTGCCAGCACCAGATGCATACTATACTAGAACAGCTGGATACATTAAACCTTAGCTCTAATGAATACCTTAAATCTTTTACTGTCACCAAGATGGAAAACAGTGAAAAGTTATCATCGTCTGAAAGGAAATTATCATTGTCTCAGGGACCCGCTGGATTAACAAGTAGTGTATGTAAATATAAATATGTTACATTGAGATTAAAAAAGAAATTTTTATTCTGGAGGTCATTTATTTTCAGTAGTCTGAAGATATTAGTAAGGAATAGGAATAATAGTGTTAATATCTGGTAGTTTCAGAATAACAAAGAGGGATACATTTATGTCCTATCAACTCTTGCATTTTCTATATCATAACTCCTTTCTTTGTGAAATACAAGATATACCAATAATTATGGAATAGATGGTATAAACAGTCATTGCATAAAAATTTATATGGCATAAACAAATCTATAGCTATATCATTAGAACGTGATTTTTTTAATATATTCATTTTATTATTTTCTAGATGAAATCGTTGACAGAAGCTCAAGAAGAGAAAACAAAGAGATTATTGTTTCCAAATTTGACAAGTCTAGATCTCAGTTACAACAGACATCTAACACAGCTACCAGTGGAATTGGGAGATCTCAGTATTCTAAAGAGATTGTGTCTGTCCAAATCTGCTATAAGAGAGGTAGGTTATTTATAAGAGACAGGAGATCTCAGTATTCTAAAGAGATTATGTCTGTCCAAGTCTGCTATAAGGGAGGTAGGTTATTAATAGAGACAGGAGATCTCAGTATTCTAAAGAGATTATGTCTGTCCAAGTCTGCTATAAGGGAGGTAGGTTACTAATAGAGACAGGAGATCTCAGTATTCTAAAGAGAATATGTCTGTCTAAGTCTGCTATAAGGGAGGTAGGTTATTAATAGAGACAGGAGATCTCTGTATTCTAAAGAGATTATGTCTGTCTAAGTCTGCTAAAAGGGAGGTAGGTTATTAATAGAGATAGGAGATCTCAGTATTCTAAAGAGATTATGTCTGTCTAAGTCTGTTTCAAGGGAGGTAGGTTACCAATAGAGATGGGAGTGTTCAGTAATCTGAAGTGATTTTGTCTGCTAAAATCTGCTACAAGAGAGTTGGGTTACCAATAGAGACAGGAGTGTTCAGTAATCTGAAGTGATTTGGTCTATTGATGTCTGCTATGAGAGATAGATTACCATTAACCTTTTGAAAGCAAACTTTGCTAGAATGTTCCTTTGATAGTTTTTAACAAAATGTTTTGTTGATTCAAATCCAAGATGCCAATACGACAGAACATAATTTGATATACTACCTCTTGGGAAAATGAAAAAAACTAGACATTTGATTGAACCCAATGCAAGCTGTACATGAATAAAATATTTAAAAAAATGTTTAAATGAAAAGTGGATCAGAACTCCAAGATGGCCACAGAACATTGTTTAACATGCAACACTATGGAAAATATGAATGATTTTTTTCCCCTCAAAAACTGTAAATTTGATTTAATCGAAACTGTGCATAAATAAACAGGCTAAACTCTAGTTTTACAAGATATAATGTTATTGAGATTTTTAGAATTCTTTTCTTCATAATATAACAAAACTTGTACTGAAAAATATTCATTTACCATTCCTTGTCCTTGTGTAAACATGTAATAGTTACTATATGTATGTTATTGATGTTTATGGACAATTAATTGTCAGTTAACATAGATTATTTCACATGGTGCATTTCTTTTGAAAGTTTGACAGTTAATTCATAAATATTGAAATTAAAGTCTTATTAAAAAAGATTTGGGAAAATCATAATCCATTGTATGACATCTAATGTAGAATTGCATTTTTATTACATATAAATAATTCTACTTTACAGTTACCACCACAGTTGGGTCGTCTAAAACATTTGTTGACACTAGAGATAGAGTTATGTCCCTTGGAGGGTCATATCCAGGACATTATAAGTAAGAAGAATTTTAGAACCAGAGACATATTAGGATTCCTAATGTCAGTTTTAGAAGAGTAAGTTTTCTTATTTTTATGTGAAAATAAATATATGAAACTAAAAATGGTTGGATGGTTTATGGTGTTTAATGCCACTTCCAACAATATTTCACTTACTAGTATATCGTGGTGGTCAATTTTATTGGTGGAGGAAAGCGGAGTATCCGAAGAAAACCACCGACCTGTTGCTGTCACTGACAAACTTTATCACATAGTGTTGTATCTAGTACACATCCCTATGAATGGGATTCGAACTCACAACTTTAGTGGTTATAGGCACTGATTGCACAGGTAGTTGTCAATACAACTGTCATACGATCACGAACATGACAGCCCCTAAGCTAACAATGTAATTTAGTAAATACACATTCAAATTTAGTATAGTGTAAGAGTAAGTGGATTATATGAGTAATATTATAAGCTAGAAATTCACAATTTTAGACAAAAACATTAAAATGTAGATTCTTCGTCTATAATAGTCACATGATTGTTTTCCCTGCATGAAATAATAATTTAACCTGTAATTAAAATGTAAATTTCAAACAGAGTAAAATATTGTGGAATATGGAAATAAAATGGGACCAATTTCTGGTATTTCGGACTCGTGGACAGGACTAAAGAATTTTTTTTACATGGTCAAAAGATTAAAACACAGGTAGTGTCCATTCCCAGGGGAGATAATTGAACATTTGTCAAGCCAAGTTACATTATCTTAAACAATTATTATTTTTTTTTATAAATTTGCTTTCAACTAATCACAAGACTCAATCATATTTCATTTTATAGGTCAGTGGAGTATAATTGTATGAATTTGATGTTGGTTGGAGCAGAGAAAATAGGAAAAACAACTTTACTAAGTGAAATATGCCGCACACACAAATCATCTAAAAAGGCAATGGTAGCAGTATTATATAATAGACAGACTTCACATATACATTAAATGGTTCAATAAAATATCTGTCATCATAAATTATTAGAAACTTTCAGTACATTTATTTTATAACAGCTATAAAGATCGCATCTATGTTTCTATGTTTGCAACAATTTTATTATCCCCTTGCCATCGAAGTTGCGAAGGGATATAGTAACGCTACCGTCAGTCCGTCCGTCCTTCCTTCCGTCTGTCCGTCCGTCTGTTCATCCGTAACATCCTTGTGAACACTCTAGAATCAACATCCTTCAATGGATTTTGACCAAACTTGGTACATACTTAGTCCTTAAGAGAATCTGGAACCCTATTGATTTTCAAGACGATAGGTGAAAGGTCAAGGTCACCAGGTCAATATTTACCGCATAATATCCTTGTGAACACTCTAGAATCAACATCCTTCAATGGATTTTGACCAAACTTGCTACATACTTAGTCCTTAAGATAATCTGGAACCCTATTGATTTTCAAGGTCACCGGGTCAAATTTTTACCACGTAATATCCTTGTGAACACTCTAGAATCAACATCCTTCAATGGATTTTGACCAAACTTGCTACATACCTAGTCCTTAAGAGAATCTGGAACCCTATTGATTTTCAAGGTCACCAGGTTAAATTTTTTACCATGTAACATCCTTGTGAACACTCTAGAATCAACATCCATCAATGGATTTTGACCAAACTTGGTACATACCTAGTCCTTAAGAGAATCTGGAATCCTATTAATTGTCAAGGTCACTGGGTCAAATTTTTAGGCGAGGGGATACGCCACGCTTTGCATTTCCCTTGTTTATTCTTGTAGTTGACTGTATGAGCCAGGTTTTCTTTGCTAAAAATATAGACAATGTGCTGATGGAACTAGCAGTTAAATTTGTACATTTATGTTTCATTAAATTTTATATTACTACTTTATATTCAATGTTTAATTCGAACAAATTTATGACAACCTATTTATACTAGTCTCCCACGAAGACTATTTATTAGTCCCCTACCGGCGAAAGCCAAAGGGGACTATAGTTTTAGGTTCCGTCCGTCTGTCTGTCCATCCGTCACATTAAACATTTTTAGTTGTCTGGACTTTTTTTTTTATGTCTTTGATATATTGACTTGATATTTGGTATGTGGCTATATCTAGATGAGTTGCAGTTTAAGTTCGAATTTCGTTCTGGTCGAATAATTTTTGGCTGAGTTATGGCCCTTGAACTTGTATATTTTGTTGAAATGTTTAGTTGTCCGTATTTTTTTTTACCTCCTATGAGATATTGACTTGATATTTGGTGTGTAGCTATATCTAGATGAGTTACAGTTTAAATTCGTATTTCGTTCTGGTCGAATGATTTTTGGCTGAGTTATGGCCCTTGAACTTGTATTTTTTTTTCAAACTTTTAGTTGTCCGGACTTTGTTTTGACGTCCTATGAGATATTGATTTGATATTTGGTATATAGCTATATCTAGATGAGTTACAGTTTAAGTTCGTATTTCGTTCTGGTCGAATGATTTTTGGCTGAGTTATGGCCCTTGAACTTGTATTTTTTGTTATCTATTTTAAGTTAACTCCACACTTTTTTTTACATCCTTCGAGATATTGACTTGATATTTGGTATATAACTATTTCTAGATGAGTTACAATGTTTGCTTTGCTCAAATTTGTGCCTCCTGCTGAACATTGCTCCAATCATTGATTGTGGATACCTTCTCAGTGTTTCTAGTCTAGTGATGTAAGGTATACCTCTAACATTTAACTCTACCACTAATGGCAGTCACAAAAATATGTAAAGAATGTAAAAATATAATACATGTAATATATTATTTGCTTTGTAATTGGTTTCCTCAACTGCTATCTGTCTGTCATTCCACATCAATTACTAGTCAAGATTGTTTTTGGAAGTGATTTGAGATATTATTGAGTTGATATTTGCTGATTTATAGCTATATCTAGTTAAGTTCAGATAAAATTCAAAGTTCTGTCTTTTTGAATTATTTTTGCCTGTAAAAGTTAAGAAAAAATTCAAATTTCTGTCTTTTTGAATTATTTTTGCCAGAGTTTTGGCCCTTGAACTTGTAATTTAAAATCTAGTTACTTCTAATATTTTAGGTCCTCTGATTTTTGTGGCCGGTAGGGGACAATGTATTGCTATGTGCAATACTCTCAGAATTCTTGTTTCATTAGATATTTGTGTTTAATTGATATGATTTCTTGTCATATTTACATGATTAAAAACAGTGTAAGACAAACTGCCTCTGTAATTAACAGTCTATTTTATGTTATAAATTGATTGTGTGTTTCCATCCCTAGCACTGGAATCAAAGGAAGAATGACCGTCAAGCCAGCTCTGGACCAAATGGTGAATTTTTATCTACTGTGGGAATTGATATCAATGAGTTATATATTGGAGAGAGAAGATCAAAGGGTGCTGTGGTATTTAAAACATGGGATTTTGGTGGACAGGTAATTATTTTGGTACCATATTTTACAATTTTGAGCTCACATGGTGAAAGGCCAAAGTGAGCTTTCAGCATTACTTGGTGTTCGTCCGTCCGTCGTATTTCATATGTAGTTGTTTACTTTTTCACAATTTAATTTCTACAAAATTACTCTACCAAATAGAATCAGACATGACAGGTTTCAAAGTTAAAGGAACCTGAACTCTAGGGGTCCAAAGTTTGACATGGTGAAAAAAAAAAGGATTTTTCTTAAGAAACGGTTAAGGAAATAATCATTTTTTAACACAGATTTAAGCCTGCACAAAGGAAGTCCCTATGATCTATGTGGTCTGAACCTTAGTATCCAACATTTTAGGCTGTAATGAAAAAAAAATATTCTCAAGAACCAGAACTAGAAATGTAATTGTTATTGACATGAATTGTGTTTATGAAATAGAGATTCAATTTTGTAGGCATATGGAACTCTAAGGTTCTATAAGGTTCTGAGCACATGAGGTCCAAGATTTAACATAGACTGCAGTACGGAAAATGTAAAAAAAAAATCATTTTTTATTGAGAACCATGTATGGAAGTACTATTGTAAATGGCATGAATCAGCATTGTGATATACAGAATCAAATATGTACAGATGAAAAATTAAGGGTCTATATGGTGTAAGTTCTGGCCTGGCGCCACAAAACTTGAGAATTTACTTAAGTCTGAGAATATTCTCAAATACGGAACTCAGCCAATCAAATTTGAGTATTTCCTTATTTGAGAATATTCTCAGACTTAAGTAAATTCTCAAGTTTTGTGGCGCCGGGGCCTGGAGTCCAAAGTTTAGCATAGTGTACAAAGGGAAATCTTTTACAAAATAGCTTTTATTTAGGGAAAAGCAATTGTAAACTGTTTCAGTCATCATTGTGATATGCAGAATCAAGCTTGCACAAATAATTTGGGAGATTCTGGCTTGTAACATCAGATTTGTTTCGCCAGATGCAATATTACATTTATAATAACATAATTGTAAAATTTATCATATATTTTTAATCATTTTTTGGACTGGTTGAGTGACATAATGGTTTGCATGCTCACCTCCATTGTGATAGATTCTAGATGGGTCAAATCAAAGACTAGAAAATTGGTATGTGTTGCCCATTCACGGCAGCATTAAAGAGTAAGAACAAAGACTGGTTGGCTCAGATGTCAGAGTGGAGCCACATGTCTGTCTGTGGACTGTTATTATAGTGAGCTACAATGTAGCATATATAAAAATCAAACTCAGTTGGTTTAGTACAAATATCATAGTTATTTTATCAAAAAGTAACTACTACTTACCATTATACAGCTGGAAAAGTTTACTTGACATAAAACAACAATCACTGACACTTACTCCATTATGTACTAATTGTAACATATCAAATAAATATTACAGATTTTGAACAATTTTCTATATTTAGTAGTACTTTTGAATTGAAATACTGAATTTGTGAAAATAAAGTTTCAACAGTGATGGTCAAAAATACCACCAATATCAACAAATTGAACAAACACCTATTATTTATGTACACACCATTAGTAATTTGTACCAGCAAGATCCAAGATGTACTAAATGTTGAGCTTAATCTAATTATAGAAGGAGTATTATGCTACACACCAGTACTTCCTGTCACCAAGATCATTATACCTTGTTATGTGGAAACTTACGTCAGGAGAAAATGGAGTATTTGGAATCTGGCAGTGGTTGGTTAATATACAGGTTAGTCTACTGTTTTATACATTTGTCTAAGGAAAGTAAGGTTGAAGTAATCAATGTACTAGTACTCTATTTGTTATTGACTGTTTAGACATGGAAAGATCTACTTGAAGATATTATTGATAATTCTCAGTCCCACTAGACACAATTATGACACATCTTCTCCTGAAGAACAATTAGTTTATTGTTCACAAATGGTAGCCTACCTTGAATCAAATAATTAAAACAGTTCATATACTTACTACATGTTAGTCTGACACAACTTCAAAAGTCAAGGGAGCCCGTCTGACACAACTTCAAAAGTCAAGGGAGCCCGTCTGACACAACTTCAAAAGTCAAGGGAGCCCGGCTGACACAACTTCAAAAGTCAAGGGAGCCCGTCTGACACAACTTCAAAAGTCAAGGGAGCCCGTCTGACACAACTTCAAAAGTCAAGGGAGCCCGGGTGGCTCAATGTGGTAGGTAGTTGGATTACCTAACAACTCATACAAGCCTATCACCAATGTGGCGTGGGTTCGTGCCCGGCTTTTTAAATTACAAAAAAAGATGCACTCGACTTGCAGCCGCAAGTGATAAAGCTTACCAGTTGCTTGCCCATGGTCGGTGGTTCTCTCTGGGTACTCCAGCTTCTTCCACCACTAAAACTGGTCGTCATGATATAACTGAAATATTGCTGAAAGCGGCATTAAGCACCAAAAATCAAATCAAATCAATCAATCAAAAGTAAACTCTTAAGCTACAAACTTTGTTATCTAATACTGTTGTATTATAGATCAGAACATGTGGGACATTTATTCTGGGTGTAGGAACACACTAGCATGACCTAACCATTTATAGAGATGACTTCTCAGCAAATATTTACCTAACATTTAAAATTACTCTATTATAGACTAGATCAAACATGTCTCCTGTTTATATATTCCCGTTAATTTGAGGGATGTATTATGGTAATATACCCATTTAAAATTTAAAATAGTGTTTCAAAATTTTCTATTTTGCAAATACTGTAAATTCAGAAATTATTGCGATGCTTTTATTATTGCGAAAAATGCGACTGATGTGAAATCGCAATAATTAAATCTCGCATTTCAGAATCATAAGTATCCATTTGTACTGGAGGACTTCATGCATCGCAATAATAAAAATCGCAATCTGTGAAAATTTTCGAAGATCGCAATAATAAATGAATGCAATAATTTCCGAATTTACAGTATATAATGATCCCAAAAAGATACCTGCCATTTTGGATTACTTTTACCCTTCTCCTTTCTCATTTTAAAGTTGCTCTTCTTTATTTCAATGCATTTGAAAAATAAGTAACAATAACAATACATAATACGATGTATTAATATCTAGACTGCCCCCAATGATGTAATGGTTAGCAGAAGATCGTAGGTAAAATCCTGGGTCAGGTCAAACCAAAGTCTATTAATAGATATTTGCTTCTTCTCAGCTGAGCATGCAGTAATATGGAATATGAACAACTATAGGTTGCCTTGGAGTCAGGATATTGTTTCTCGGTAAGAGTGACATGTCTACCTGTGTCTCAGTAAGAGTGACATGTCTACCTGTGT